>VDFB02345307.1:0-10897 GCA_007258455.2 Sequoia sempervirens
CAATAACTGGAATGTCATCGATTAGGTATCTCTTTTTTCAGTTTATTCCTCACAATTTCTTTCTCTCCTTCATCATAATTTGAGTTGATAATTTTTTTGTGCTCTGAGTAGTTTAATTTTGATTTTGTGATTGATTCTGAATTTTAATGAACATGAATTTATTGTAAAAATCCTAAAAAAAATTATTTTATGAACTTTATTGACAGCTATTACTGTTTAGATTTGTAACTTTTCCAAATTCAAAAATTAATATATATTATTCTTTTCATAATTATTATTTTTCGTATCAGAGCAAATTAGGTTCTTTTCATAATTATTATTTTTCGTATCAGAGCAAATTAGGATGGCCCAGAGGGGATGTAATGATTCTGTATAAAGAATACAGAGTAGAGTTTCAAGGAGCATGAATCCTAATATTGTTTTTCTGTCTCTATTATGTTGTTCATATTTCCTCTGTATTACAGAGGGGAAGTTTATTAATTTGGAGGATCTGAGGAATCGTCTACATCAGTTCAGCTGAAATATCAGGCGAGCCGTGAGATTCTTAAATTGAATTACTTACAATAGCTTTTTTCTGTTTTTCAATGTTTCAGTGACCTTGGAGAGCTTCTGGATAAAATTGAAGACACTGTGTTGAGAGAGGTGAGAAGAGAAGCACTGGATGTAGGTAGATATCCTGTGGGACTAGATCGAGCCGCAGAGCACTTCCATAATGAGGTTTTCAATCAAACTGAATTAAGCGATATCAAGGTTGTGGGCATCGTGGGACCTGGCGGATCGGGGAAGTCAACTCTAGCTAGACATCTCTACAACGCAAAGCGTTTCGAATTCAGCAGATGTTGTTTCCTGTCTGAGGTGAATAAAAAGAATTTACCATCTTTGCAGCAAAAGCTCCTGACGGAACTTGTGGGTTCTCAGCCGCACCTGGATATTGACAACACCAGTCAAGGGAGAAGCATGATTCGACATCGCCTAGCCGGTTTCCGAGTGTTCATTGTTTTCGATGGTGTAGATGACACGGATCAGATGGAGAATCTCTTATTCGTAGTGAAGGATGTTATAGGATCTGGTAGTTTGATTTTTGTTACATCTCGTGACAGAGGTTTGCTTGCATGCTCTGAGATAAAAACATTGTATGATGTAAAATTACTGAACGTAAAAGACAGCCAAAAGCTGTTCTGTTTGCATGCTTTCCAGCGCCCCCGACCATTAGAAGGCTTTCAAGACTTGGTTCAACAGCTGGTGAATCTGTGCGGTGGCTTTCCTTTGGCCTTGAAACTTTTAGGTAGACATCTCTCTGGTAACAGTAGCAGAAATTACTGGATGCGGCAGGTGGAAAACTTCCACAAACAAATACCAGAAAACATTTTAGACAAGTTACTAAGAGAAAGCTATAACTCTCTTCAAAGAAACGATAAAGAGGCATTTTTGGACGTTGCCCACTTCTTAGTGGGAGAAGACAAAAATCTGGCGATGAGGGTTTTGGAGGGATTGGGTCACAGCGGCAGAGACTGTCTCGAGACTCTTCATCAGAAAGGCCTTGTGGAGTTTCAAACTGTGAACGTGGATTTCAATATTAATGTTGAAGACCAATATGTCATGCCATTCGAGGAGCTGGGGAATCCAATACAGGTAAGATTTGTCAGCTTACATTAATGCCACTTTACTTTTTTGATTAAATTTCTCAGTCTGTTTCTTGTTCAATTGAGCTTTAAAATGACCTGTAGTTGTAGGTATATTTTAAAAAAATGTGGGTTAATTGATGCTAGTTGACCCCTTTTTTAAGTAGAGATTGATCGTAAATCTATATAAAATCTAGATAAAATATTTATTAATTTAATATTATGTACATTTTTAGTCAAATGTTGTAAACATGTGTGATAATCAAAGTTAGTTGATTTCTTAATTTAATATAAATATCACATATATTTGTAATGTTTAAATACAAATATAAGTTTTTTTCAAATGGAGCATAAGTGTTAAATATCACACATGTTTTCTATAGGTATACATGATAGTTAAATTTAGTCAATCTATTCATTCAACTTAACCATGACACATGTTTAAAATATTTGACTAAAATTAATGTTATATGTAAGTGGAACACACACCTCAAATTAAAATATCATTGTTCTTATAATTAAATTCAATTAGACATAATAAATGCTTGCAATAAGTAACTACAAACATACAAAATATTTAAATTGAAAGCACACTTCAATTTGAACATCAATAACTAACTAATCTATACTCAGATGCAGAAGAATTTCACCCAGCCTTTTGACTTGGGAGGCTTGAGGCAGTCAATGGGAAGCTTCAAAATTATCATGCATGATTTAATAAGGGAGTTAGCAAGACAAATAGGAAGAGAACAATCTTCCATTCGCCTTTGTTGCTCAAATGATCAAATTATCCCCTCACAGGTATTTAATGTCATCTCTTTAGATATTTATTGATGATGTATTATAACTTTTACATTAGTAAAAGTGCTTAAAATTGGTATCAAATGATTGATAACCATAGATATTTATTGTCTTTTTCACCAAACAATATAAAATTGATTTTTTAAGTCATTTTATATATTATTTAGTTGAAACATACTTTTAAGTATTTATATTATTGAGAAGCTACCAATGTAAATGAGCCTTGAATCTATGCTTAGAACCTTGTTTTAATGAGCATTAAAACAAATTTTGAAAGGCACTACAAACGATCTCTTAGCCTTCAAAATCCTAGCATATACATAGATTTCAATTGTATAATAGTTTCGATATAATTTGTTGCATAGTTCTATGTCCCATTCCACAAAATAGGATGGAAATTTTAGCTCACATAACCTATCAATATTTGGTTCTTAGGGATGTATGTAATATGAATAAATGGGAAGTGTTTTTGTGATTTTCTACAGACCAGATATGACCTTTAAATGACTGTGCTGGGCATGTTAGGTGCCTTGCCGCTGGTTGCACTGTCGTTTGCTTTATTCCAAATAGTCAGTTTTGGGTATATCATTTGTTTTAGGTTGAAGTTGAAATACATGAATTCCTCTTAAGAAAATGTTTTATATAAAAATTCAGAAAAGCTGCATCGCTTTCTATAGGTGCGCATAAGATATAAGACCGATTCCATGAATACCGTGCAGCGGACCGGCAAAACGTTTTTCCCATTGGAGCTGACGAGGGACATTCAGGTCACCCCCCGGGCCGTACTGAGATGCGCGTAGAGACTGGGAAGAAATGGGTGGTCGAGCACCTGCAATATGGCCCTCACTCTCCGCCTGCTGAACGTTATCACCATTGGAGAATCTTCTGCCAAGAAAACGCGTCCACCAGCAAACGACAGCTCGCAATTGGATAAAAAAAATTTAAGAAAAAAACGATTTGTTACCGTGAACAAAATCGAAAACACTAATTGACTGCGACGAAATTATTTTTTAAAAGATTACTGTTCAATTGGTTGACTTAAAAATAAACTAGCAATCGCACCTTGGTGTGCAATGGGTACGCCGAAAACGTGGAGGGACATTTTCACAGTATGAGAGGTCAGTTGGTAGGCTATTTAGTAAATAATGTTTTTTTGTGTAATAAAGATTTTAATGGAGAAGTGATAGATTCAAATCAAATATGTATCTACTTATAGGGATTTAGACATGACTGAAACTAAATCTTTGAATCAAAAAGATGTTCAGACTTCATCACCAAGAGAGTCATTTTATGTTTGCAATAGGGAAAGAGAGAGAGATGGGGATAGAAAGAGGGAGAGATGGAGAGGGGAAGAGTGCTTGAGAGAGAGGGGGATAAGGAAATAGAGATAGAGATAGAGATTGAGATGGATATGGAGGAGAGTGATATGGAGAGAAGGAGAGGGAGAGATAAACAAATAGAGGAGAGAGGGATAGTTAGATATGGAAGAGATACATATATAGATATGGAGATGGAGGAAGACATAGAAAGATAAATATAGAGATATAAAGTGATATAGAGAGAGATCTATAGTGGTAGAGAGAGATGGAGAGATAATGCGATATATATATATATAGAGAGAGAGAGAGAGGAAAAAATATATAGATAGAGGTATAGGAAGAGGAAAAGGGGGGGAGAGAGAGGGAGAGATATGGATGGAAATAGAGAGGGATACATGTCTAGAGATAAAGGAGGAGAAAGGAAGATCAAGGTAGAGATGAAGATAGAGGACGAAAGGAAGAAGGAAATGAATAAATAGAGAGATAGAGAGAGGTAGAGGGATACATATACGAGATAGAGATATAAGGAGATATAAAGAGAGGGAGAGAGGGAGAGAGAGATATAGATTAAAAAAGAGAGAAGTAGAGGTAGACAAATAAAAATAGACAAAGGGAGAGAGAAAAAGGGGGAGATAGAGTGATGCAAGAGCATCTGGATTCACAGGCAATCAGCATGAACAAAAAAAGTTGGTTTGAATTTATTATTTTCGTTTTCGTTTTTGGCTTGATTTCAATTTCATGATCGTTTGAAGCAGAATGGTTCGGTGAAAATTTTTGTAACGCATCTCTTATTTCACTGTGGAAAACACATATAAGCATATCCTTTTGCGAAATACGATTTTTAATCAAATATTGAGAGAATACCAAAGGACGTCGAAGCATTTGGAAGGAATTTATTTATTAAAATGGATAGATTTGAATGCCAGTGAAAAGATGCTTCATCTTCCAGCTTCGACAGGGGAACATTCTTTTAAAAACATTGTATGGAAAATGAGTGGAAGGGGGGGCGCTGCTAAGGAAAATAGAGGGGCTGCAAAGGAGTGCAAAAAAGTGGAAAGACCCCTCACTCAACCGCGCCAGGGAGAAAGCAGTGTTGAAGGCAATAGTGAAAACCCATGATAGAGCAGATTTACTGCATTATTTTGACTAATGGCAGATAGAATAAGTGAAGACCACGTGCCAGAGAGAAATAAAAAGAGAATTGGGTCGGTGCAAGATAATGAGGAGAATACAGAGAGAATGAAATGGAATAAGGAGGCCACGCTAATCGTGAAATATTAAAATCTTTGCAGATTTGTAAATGGTGACAACAGCTGTGAGAAGTCAGATTGGACACTTTCAGATGGAAAAATAAAATAAAATAAAAAGAAATGCACAGGAAAGGAGGGTGAAAAGCCTCATATGAAGAAAGAGGGAGGCTGCGTAGAGGGATTAACAAAGAAGATGAGTTGGAATGGAGAGATTCCAAACGGGCAGTAAGTAACTAGAGTATGAGAATGAAGGCGAGCTACATTTGAGAGTGGTTAAAGTGCAGAGTTAAATTGGCATGGAATGTAAGAGCAAGAGTATTTGCATTCGGTACTTGTAACTTGCTGACTTAGTTTTTTGGTTTGGTGTTATTTTTGAATTTGAAATTGTATACATTCAATTATTTTATTGGATCAGGAATGTTTGAATTCATTGCTATTGATTGGTATAGGCAAATGAGGTTATTGATTTGAGGTTGATTGGCTATGAAGTTTGTGTAATCTGGTTGTGTGTTGTGGGAAGATTTTTTATATCTTCATCAAAGAGGGAGATGATAAATGGGAAGAGAAAGAGAGAGACAAGTATATATGGGAATATAAAGGAAGAGAGAGGTAGAGATAAAGAGATAGATAGGGAGATAGTGAGGGATTGAGGGAGAGAAATAAAAATAGGAGAGATAAGTATAGAGATATAGAAAGACAGAGTACTAGGGAGAGAGGGAGAGGGCTTGGAATAGACAAAGATAGAAAGAGGGGGATATGGGAAGATAGAGATATAGGGGTAAGAGTAAGAGATACAGGAGAGGATAGATAGAGGGGTAGAGGAAGATATGGAAGGAGGAAAGGAGATAGGGGACAAGAGATAAAGGATGGAAGGATAGAGGGATGCATATAGAGACAGGCAGAGAAATGATAAAAGAGTGAAACATAAGATAAAGATAGAGATAAGGAGGGGAAAACAAGGAGTGTGTGTGTGTGTGTGAGTATAGAGAGGTGAAGAGTTATAGAGAGAGAGAGTATATTGGGAAGGATAGGGGGAAGAGAGAGATGTAGGAAGAGATAAGGAGATAGGAGATGGGGAGAGAGATAGAGGAAGATGGAGGATGGAGGATGGAGATGGATGGAGGATGGAATATAGTGGAATGGATGGGAGATGGATGGAAGAAATAGGAAAGAGGAATAGAGGGAAGGAAATGGACAGAGACAAAGAAATAAAGAGCTCTCTCTCTTTATATATATATATATATATATATATATATATATATATATATATCTTCCTTTCTTTCTCCTTTTTCTCTCATTGCCTCTCTATATCTTATCTTTATCTTAAGATCTCCCTTCTCCACTTGCTAATGCTAGTACAATAAATTTATTGGAAGGTCGTGATCTAGAAGAGACTATTTCTTATTTCCTCCCTTGCCTTGCCCTTGTTGAGAGTAAAATATAAATCATTCACTTAGAGTTGAGATTCAAATGATGCATATGTACAAATCAAGGATATTTTTCAAGATATATCATTGTTTGTAAGTTTAGATTTTTTGAATCCTTTAAAAATTTTGCCTCTATCACATTGTATGTACTAGTATTGATATTCTTCAAAAGTATAAAGATTAGAAATAAAAAAACTTATTTCTTCAATTAGTAGGTCTTCCCCCTACTGAAAAGTGGATGTATACACCATGTTAAGACAAGATCACATCTATGAATGATATTAGTATTAGTATGAACACTACAATGTTCAATGGAGTAGATTTTAAGTATGCATCCATATTATATTATTTCTAAAATGATACAAGGGACATGAATATTTCATATTTCCTAGATAACAAGATTTTTCCCTTTTCTCAGAGTGATGATCATAATGAATCACTTTAGTTTCAAAATATAGAGGTGTGTGTTGGTGTTAGGGAAAAAATAGAATGGGTTTTTGGTTGAATATTTCAAATGCTGAAGCATATAGTGTTGGGCATGGACATACATTTTCTAAAGGGTGTGGTGATAGTGCATACTACCCCATTATCTTGTCCAAACAACTAGTTAAATTTTGTATCCATGACACTTGGGATTAGTAGTGCCTCTATAAGTATTGATTCTACACTACACATATTTTGTCTTGTCTCTTTTTCTGTCCTCTATATTGTACAATGTGTGACTTTGTACAACCATGAGTATATTTGACCCATGGTTAACTGTGTGATATTTTTTTACATCCCATAGGGTTTCTATATCCTTGCAATGTCCCACTAGAACATATGTCCTTGAATAAAAGATACTATTAGAATGCTCTTATATTCTCTAGTGAAATCCTTAGGGTTTTGATATCAACATTAACATAGTGTTTTTTATTTTCCTTTACAGTTTTAAATAGATCATATTTTGTTATCAATCCTCTGTTTGAAAGGCATGTCCACTGTGTATTAACTCTACCATATGACAAAATGTACTCTTTATCACATCCCTTAGATAGTACCCTAAGTTTATCCAATGAGCTCATGGAAGTGTAAGTATATTATGTTGAAGTAAGTTGAGTTCTATATAATACTTACTATTATACGCTTTTAATTTACTTCAATTCGCAATTCATCGTTTTCCACACCTTAATTTTCATTTATTTTTGTTCTTAAAAGCTGCAATCAAAGCCCTATTCTGTTCGAGGAATTTGTAGTGTTGAGGATAATGAGAAGCTTCAGTTGCCAGTAGTTTTACAGGGTCAGGAGATATGTGGATTAAACATTTTGGTGCTTCAATGTCCACTTGACATCAATACTTTTTCTGGAGATTTGATATGGCTACGCCTGACTAAATTTAACTGCAACCGCATTCATTCAAGTCTTTCACTGAGAAGTTTAAGGGTATTAGAACTCTCGGATGTCAATTTAAAGGACTTTAGCATTCTATGTGGTGCTGATGAGGTACGTAGATTGTTTCTTAACCATAATTTAAAGACCAGTTTATTGGCTATTAAGGATGTGTTAAAATTAGAATGTTTTCATCGTAGAAGAAGTTCAGCTTAAAGAGCCGGCTCTTTAAGCTCTTCCCTTCAAGCCTATGTGGATTGACAGTCAACCGCAGAGGAAGTTGCGAGGTCCTCTCTTCAAGAAGCCCATTCGACATAATATCCACAGAAGCATCATCATTAGATTCATCGCTGCCAGAAAATAGATTTCAGCTGCTGTGGTTAAGAAAGCTAAGGAAAACGTATGCTAAAGTAGTTTCAAAAAATGTGAATGGTTTGCCGTCACTCCCAATTAAATTTGAGGAAGCTAAAAGCCTCACACATCTAGATCTATCAGGGTGCAGTAATTTAGAAGAGTTGCCGAGTTCTTTTACTCAATTATTGCAACTTCAATATTTATCATTGCGAGATTGCAAGAAGCTGGTTCTCAGAGATCTAGGAAAAATCTCCACCCTGGAGTATTTAGACCTGGAAGGATGCATTTTGCTGAGTGAATTGCCAAGGGGAACCATACTTCAAAGGTCTTTGAGGTACTTAAATGTACTTCATACCAGCGTGGAACAACTGCCTGAGCGTCTGGAACAGCTGGAAAGCCTGGAACAGCTATTTATAGGGAGCCTTATGTTGAGAAGTCTACCATCCTCTTTGAATAATTTGGGCCGGTTAACAGAATTGATTCTATTTGAATGCTTCAATCTTCTTGACATTGGGGATTCTATTGAAAAGTTGGTGCATTTGGAAAGATTAAGGATATCCCGGTGTTCAGCTTTGAGGATGTTACCAGGGAGAATTACATGGATGAACATAAAAAATCTGGATGTGCGGTGGTGTTTAATGTTTGAAGGGTTTAAAATGGAAAGGGATTCCGGTGCAACTCAGTCGGATTGTTTTCTAATCCGGAATGTAGATCATGGAGCCGTTGATGTTGGCAACTTGGCCTTGACAGCTTCTCATCAGAACAATGTAAGTTGTTTAACAAATCTGGTCATAAGAGACAGCCGGATAACCAACGTGTATATTCCTCGAGCCAAATGTGTTTGTCCCAATCTTGAAATCGTTGATCTGTCCAACAATCTATATTTAACAGATATTGAGGGCTTGCCGAAAAATTTGATAAGACTAAACCTGATGGGTTGTCGAGCATTGAAGACACTTACATGCCTTTCTAATCTCACGCGCCTTAAATCTCTCGATATTAGTGGCTGTGATGGATTGGAAAGCTTGAATGTCGAAGATCTGAGCTCAATAGAAGAAATTAAAGCTGATAAGTGTTGGAGGCTGACGAGAATTCGGGGACTGGCCCAGTTGAAAAATTTATTATATTTCCAGATATCCACATTCAACACAGTCTCGGGCTCTACTTGGAAAGATATTCTGGTGAGCTAAAACAAGCTATCCATTTTAAGTACATTTATCAAAAAAATTATAGAAATATCAATCTAAAAATATTTTGAAAATATTATATTTGGTATGAGTTTTCCACAGTTTATGAATGTCGTAGAGAAAATTTCTGGATTTCACTATATATGTTTATTTTATCGATGTTTCAAATCACACTCAGTGATCCACCATCAGTAAGGATCACTCAGTGATTGACGTTTTTTATCACTTCCTGATGGTGGATCACTGAGTGTGATCTGAAACATCAATCAAAAAACATACACAATGAAATTCAGAAATTTTCTCTACAATATTATATTTGTTAAATTTTTGTCATATAAATGATTAAAATTTAAGATAAAAGATTTTTTTTATTAACACTCATATCATTACATTCCACCCTTACTATCTTTATCAATACCTCTTTACATTAATAATATTGTCCATAAAAGTCCTTAAACTGGCTTTATTGCTTACAAAAGATATGATTAGAGCACTAAAAGTGTTTTTGGTTACAAAACATGATCAGGGCATTGAAATTCTAAAATGTAATTAGATCCTTCACTGAACGTGTAAAATTTGAAACGTGGGCAGTCTTTTCCATCAAGTCTATCAACGGCCATTCTATGTGGAGCATCTGTTAACATGGAGTACGTTGGTGAAATGGTAGTGAGTATTTAATATGTGTTCTTCAAGTTTAAATTTTCACTTCTGATATTTACATCTTTATTAATTGACGATTTCATGATTGATATTGAATTTGGCAAAATGCGTAGGAAGAATTTGCTCACAGTTGTCAAGATGTTATAGTGAAGGGAATCCCCTTGCGCCTACTCGAAACAGGAAAACCATTTTCTGTGAAGTTTTTGTGTGGAGATTTAGAAGGTGCAATTTTAGTGTGCCTTGTAGCAGATAAGTATTGCAAATTTGAAGTAACAGTAGATGGTCATGCTTACAACAGCTCATGTGTCGTGGATGATATGAACACCTCGTCTGTTATGGATGATGGGAATACCTATGCAGTACACATGATGATGTGGACAACAGACTCTCAAATATTTAAAGACTTCAAATTCTCTGTGGACGAGACAGTGTTCTGCAAGATCAAGCTACTCAATCCCCTTGTCCAGAATAGAATGAGATTAAACCAAACAACGGCCGGACTAAAAGAGGGATGGATTGTGACTGCAAAAAATTTAGAGTTGTGTAAACAATTCGTCAGCTTACTCTTCTTAAAATCCACTTTAAAATTAGAAGGAATGCCTTCCAGTGAATTGTCGACAATGGGATAAGCATAGCTACGAAGACATTTAAGCAAGCAAGCAATGTTTTCTTCATGACTCTGTAGATAATTTTTATTTTCATTTCTGTAGTTCTTCAATACAATTTGGGAACAGTGGTTAATCTTGTTTAGCTAAGATCGATAAAAGAGAAATTGTCTTGTCATGTACGTGTTGAAAGAACTACTCCTGAAAATTAAACTTAAGTTAAAATGCTATACCTCCTTGGAAGAATTGAAAATGGTATCCAAGCATGCTCCTTTACAAATATAGACCTCACAAAGGCTATATG
>VDFB02345309.1:0-28094 GCA_007258455.2 Sequoia sempervirens
ATGCCCAAGCTAGGAGGCCTTCATTCCTCGAAGCAGTCCCAGAGCCAATCCGGCAGCATAACAGTATATTTTCCAAAGATGAAGAAATGATGCACAAGACTTCTTTTTATAAGTTCCGTTTGACTTCACGAAACCCTAAAATCCAACTCAAGGTTCAAACCCTAACTCTTCCTTCAATATGGCGTCATTTTCACCTTTAGCTCAATAATCATATTTTAATTAAAATATCACCTTGATAAATGCGCCCCAATTAATTTGCTTTGACTTAGGAGAACTCATCAAATATTAAATATAACCTTAATGAAGGCGCCACCCTTTGAGTCCACCTTTTAAAATAACTTTAAGTCATTCGACTAGGCCAAGGTGATAAATAACATTTTAATTATAATGTTATTTTTAAGTGAAACGAGCTCGACTTCCCAGAACTGCATTCTAAAGCCCAAAACTGAATACGCCACTTGAGTCAACTGAAGGGGAAAGTCAACTGTCTGATACCACCCTGTTTACTGCCAAAAATAGAATTTACTAAAAATAGTAAATTCCAGAAAATGCTCTAAATGCCGAGATGAACATATCCCTGCGAAGCTCTCTGAAAACCCAGAAAGAATCCGCCATTGAATCCATCATCTATGAGCAATGACCTCCTCAAAAATAGGAAACCCTAATTTATCTTTCGACTAGCCTTCGGGTTCCCAAAGAAAAGGCCAATGGTTACTGGAAAGATTAGGTTTGAGAAGGGGACATTACAATCCGCCCTTCCCAAAATTGCTTGTCCTCAAGCAATACCACCACCACTCCAGTAATTTTGAAGACTAATCCATACGCAACAAGTATGATCCCTGGTTCCCAAATGCGTCTCAGGAAAAACCCACCATGCCGATGCTGCACCACTCTGATCACATCAATGAAAATATTATGCCAATGCTGCACTGACTCCCCTTGTAACTCCAAAGTGTTACCATCTATGATTCTCAAACTGAAAGATCTTAAAGGAAGGAAATCAAAATCATGCAACATCTCATGTCCACGATCCCCCGAATTAACAGTATCAACCATACTACTGTCAATCACCATTCTAAGCAATAGGAGAGATAGACTATTCAAATCAAAATCGAACTCCTCCCCATACCTCCACATGGTAACAAACGGGACCATGCCTGCAAGTGTGACCTCTACAAATCTTCTTGCAAGGAGGGAAGCATTCCTTTGCAAGAGCTCCACAAACTCATACTCATGTCTCCGCATAAAGCTACCATGCCTCATCTGAATTATACTTGCACAACCATGAAGACTACAGGAAACAATCATAGTTCCAACACCATGAGTCTCCGAATGGTGAACCAAAGCATGTGAGCTACTGCTGTCATGAATCAATACTGAGAGTAAACTGTCAAAGTTTACACCATCAACCATCATAAGATGAATTTGGAGAGTAGGAAAAGTGTGAAGGAACAAATAATCGCTGTCGATCAAGGCTAGGATCAGCATAATGCAATCTGATTCTTGAGTCCTACCCAAAGGAAAACAACAACACCACTCAAGATCCCAAACGTAAGCATGTGAGATGACCATCGAGCTGCAAGGTGACACCTCCAAGGTGGCTGGAAAACACTCTAGATCCATCTCCATGAGAAAACTACCACCCCTTTGATCAGGAGTGATGAACCAACTCTCCTGAATGCAAGAAACGCAACATGTAGGGTGGCTGGTCTGCCTCAAACCAGCAAGCTCGAGTCTCAAAATCTGTCCTGGTCTTAGCCGGGAAACACATTCAAGAGCAACCAATTGCTCATTTCTCCAGCCCATGCTCAAAATCTCTCTCCAATCCATTTGTTGATGAACAAATGGAACCACCAAGAAGCTGCTAAAGAAAAGAACGACACCAAAAAGTCTGAAAATTTGATTCTTGTCCCTCCATAATTTCTTCTTTCCACAAACTGTATGCTCCATCAACCCTTGTTGAGAATCCCAAGCTTGAATACCCAACTGAAAATAATCTCCAACACTCCGGCAAGGAAACATAGCACATCTCTGAGTGCTAGTCAAAATCAAGTGCATACTGGTAAAATTGGCATCCCCTCTGATGAACCTTTGAAACCAAACAATGAAAACTTCAAGAACACTGAAGCATGAAACATAAGATGACTTCGAATTCAACTCCCAGAGCATACTAGCATCCCTCAACCCAAGGAATGGATTGACAAGAGTGCAATCACCATATTTTGGTCCCTTTTCCAAAGTGAAGACTGCATCCTCAATTCCTCTTAAGCATTCTTTACTACTCAACATACGTGGCACATCGTCATGGAGTGATATCAAAGCATCCAAGCACTGGAAACCATACTCAGTCTCATTCTTTGTTTCATCTTCCATCACATAGAGAGGATTGCCATAATCTCCTTCATCACCTTCTTCAAAGAGAGAATTGTCAAAATTTGAAAAGTTATTCCATCCATCTTGCTGATCTAAATCTGCACTTGTAACTTCAGTCCTTCTCGTGAAACCTTCAAGGTCAAACTCTTCTCGAAGACTATCAAGCTCACAAAAAACTTGCTTGATTTCTTCGGCTTTATGTGCATTCTCTTGCTTTGTGAAAATTTTGAAATCAGCAAACTGATTTTCTATTTCCATTAATGCCATTTGAGTTTCTTCTAGCGTAGCTCTTGTTGATCCAAGCTCCAGAGAAAGTTCATCAATCTTTCTCACTCTATCTTGAGAAGCACAAATGGTCTTCTTTGCAACTTCAATGGCATAATCACGATCTTCAACCAAGTGCATGTACTCGGACTTCAAGGTTACCAAAGAGTTTCTGATAAGTTGCAGATTGGGAAGAGCAACTTCATCTTTCACTCCTCTTTGTCTCTCTTCAAGCTGAGCCTTCCAGTACAATTCCTCAACCAAGCTATGTGTGTGATCAAACAAGGATAAAGCTTGCACTTCCTTGTCAATGGACACCTTGAATTGTTTGTCCCAATCATGAGAATTCAAAGATGATGAACTGCTGATAGGCTGCAACTGAAAATCAGCACCTTGTCCCTTGTCTTTGCTGCCTTCATTGCTGCTCCAACATTCATGAACTTCGCCATTGACTAGTGGAGAGTGCTCATTGTCAAAAAAAACATCATACTTCACAGATTCTTTGACCCCAAGTTTGCAATCAGCTTCAAGCATTGGAAAATCATATTTGTGTTTAGTAACACCTTCAAACTCTACATCATCAAGAGCCACTTGGTCTTCTTGTTCAAAGGCTATGGCAGCCCCTAACTTGAATGAAGAATCATCGAATGTTGTTCTGAAAGTTTTAGAAGAAACAACATCCTCCTTGGTGGCTGCAACCAACTCGAAAGGGTCACCATGGAACTCTTCAGAGCAAGCTTCTTCATCAAAGACAATTTTTCCTTTTGTGCCCTCCTTATAGCTTGCGATGCAAACGAAACTTTGGTCTTCATCAGGATCAAAGGGAAATTCGTCCCACAAAGGTTCTCTTTCATACGTTGGTGCCAACACACCTGGATCCCAAATGCTAGTGGGTTGATTAAGATGATCAACAGGAAAAAACTTATCATGCTCCCTTTGTAGTGATGACTCTTTGAATAAGTCAAGTCCCAAATCCCTCAAACTGATATCGTCAAAAACATTTCTCTCCAAAGACCGAGTTTTCTGCTCAAGCCCAAAGTCACCATCATAATGAAGTGAAAAATCTTCATTGCTTGCTGTTTTGAAAACTTCACCGTCATTATCTTCACCATGAGGAAGTATGTCACTGATTTCTTCATGTGGAACTTCTTCAAAAGTTGAGCCAGCAACATGAAGAGAATCATTCTTTACCAAATCTTCAATATGACCTTGTATAGACTCTTTGGAATTATCTATATCATCAGGATCACTAAATATTCTTGCATCTTGTTCAGACTTCTCCAAAAGTGGCTTCAATTTCTCTTCACATTGATTAAATAATTCCTTGATCAGCATAGCAGTAATAGGAGAATCCTTTTTTTTACACTCATATGTGTCCAAGAGGAGAGATTGGACATTTGGTGGAATTTCATCTAACTCATTAATGGTGAGAATAAGGATTTTCTTCACAGCTGCAATAACATCCTCTTCTTGCTCACTCCAAGTGGATATGAAGAGGTAATGGAACAAGTGATAAATCTGATCATGCATTTCCAAGGCAAACAGCAAGTTACTTACCCAGAGATCTGAAAATGTTTTTAAGATAGCAACCTTTCTAGCAAATAGATTGCTTCCAGTTTCATCAAGATCTTGGAAACTTTCTACAATCATATTCAGAATGATTTTCATGGTTTCATCATCATAGGGTGTCATGGGAACCATTATTCTCATTAACTCCATGAAGCAAGAAGTAATCAGCAGCTTGATTTCTTCATTTGGGTGTCCCAGCCAATAGGGCTGAACTAAAAGGTGAAATGCTGGTGATAATGCCAACTGCATCATTTCAGAAGGTGACTGCTTCACCTGTCTCAAACATTGTTCCAATATTTGAAGATTATTCCTTTCATCTTCCCTTGACTTACATTCTTTGTCAAGTCTATTCCCGGTCTCAAAAAGTGTTTGTTCCAACTTTATCTCTTCACTGTTAGCCATGTTTATCTGCCACTTCTAAACTGAGTTGAACTCCGTTCTGACCTCTGGTGTAGAAACTGATTTCTCTATCATACGACTTACAACTAAACCTTGTTGGGCACAGGATGGCAGGATCTTGGCTCTGATACCACTGAAATATTCCGAGCCAAATTTTTTTTTGTTTTTTCAATTAACAGATTACAAAGCAGTGCACCCGTTAAGGTTAGAGGAGAAAACCAAAACGTGCAAGAAAGCAACTCTAACTAGAATGGCGCCGATGATGGCGAGCATTGGTCAGAGGATCTAAAACAAACTGCTTATGCTGTAACTCTAACCAATATGGCGCTGAGGATGGCGAGCATTGGTCAGAGGGTCTTCTATTCTAAATGCTGGAAAGGGAACTCGACGTCAAGTATGTGCTACCCAATCCAATGCGGAGTGAGGGGCGACCATATGACGGAGTGAATACAATAATAATGCTTGAAAGATAAATGCTGAGAAATGAAATCACTCAACACCCAGAATGTGCTTGCTACCCAGAATGGGAAGTAGCTACCATAGGGCGGAGGTAAATCTATTACAATAATTATTGAAGAAGAATGAGAATTACAACAGCAATAAAGCAATACTCAAAGAACAACTGGTCAGTACTACTGCCAGTTTACAACATATTATTACCTGCAAATCAGATTATAAGATGCTCTTTCAATGGTGCATACAATAAGAATCCTTCTGCAAGGTTATGAAGAAATCTTGACACCAACCAAGATAGGAAGATGCAGATTACACGAACTGTCATATCAGATCTGCACTTTTTGTTACATAACCAGCAGCTTACAAATTCAAAGAATTGTTCGTAACTCCTTCAATTATGACCCGAATGAGGTGAAGTAAAATGCAATGCACTCTAATGCTTAAGGCGACCAAACTCAAACATTCACACAGACCCCAAATGCCCTAATTTAATTTGCACGGAAAACAAGACAGTACACAATGGTACGGCCCAGCTGAAAGGTTCGACCTTGCTTTAAAAATCCAATACACAACCAAAAAATCTGAAACTTAGAGAATATGTTCGCCCTTCACAGACAAAGAGAATGAGACGATACCCAGAAGGAATATTTTTGTATTTTTCAAGTTGTGAGCAAAAACATAAATCTGCTGTATTAAATGATGCAAAATGCTGAAACCCACTAATATGCAAAACAGATCTAATAATGCACAAGCTGAAACAATGCTCAAAACTAAATGCAAACTCACAAATCTATCTTAAATCACCACTAGTCGCTGTCTTTCAAGCGAGAAGCAATGCCCAAGCTAGGAGGCCTTCATTCCTCGAAGCAGTCCCAGAGCCAATCCGGCAGCATAACAATATATTTGTCCAAAGATGAAGAAATGATGCACAAGACTTCTTTTTATAAGTTCCGTTTGACTTCACGAAACCCTAAAATCCAACTCAAGGTTCAAACCCTAACTCTTCCTTCAATATGGCGTCCTTTTCACCTTTAGCTCAATAATCATATTTTAATTAAAATATCACCTTGATAAATGCGCCCCAATTAATTTGCTTTGACTTAGGAGAACTCATCAAATATTAAATATAACCTTAATGAAGGCGCCACCCTTTGAGTCCACCTTTTAAAATAACTTTAAGTCATTCGACTAGGCCAAGGTGATAAATAACATTTTAATTATAATGTTATTTTTAAGTGAAACGAGCTCGACTTCCCAGAACTGCATTCTGAAGCCCAAAACTGAATACGCCACTTGAGTCAACTGAAGGGGAAAGTCAACTGTCTGATACCACCCTGTTTACTGCCAAAAATAGAATTTACTAAAAATAGTAAATTCAGAAAATGCTCAATGAGATGAACATACCCCAAGCTCTCTAAAACAGAAAAAGAATCTACCATCATCATCTCCAATGATGACCTTAAAATAAAACTAATTTATCTTCCGACTAGCCTTCTTCCCAAAAAAAAATGGTTACTGGAAAGATTAGGTTTGAGGGGACATTACAACATCTCATCATGTATCATAGGCATCACTTTCTTCTCTCTCCTTAGGATGTCACATGCCTTTGTGTTCAACACGCCATCCTAAGGGGGATATCATACTACTCCAATTTTTTAAAATGGTCTATTTATGGCTAATGAATCCCTTTATTGAAAACAAGCTTCAACAAATACTTGTCTAATCTGGCATACCATGCTCTTGGGGATTGCTTAAGTCCATACAATGCTTTCTTCAACTGAAAACCATATCTCCCTAATCAATCAATTGAAATCCATCAGGTTGCTCAATATACACTTCTTCAGTTCACCATTTAGAAATGCTGACTTGACATCCATCTGATAAACCTTGAAGTTTTTGTAAGCAGCATAAGCAATAAATAGTCTCACAGCTTCAATCCTAGCAATAGGGAAAAATTTCTTCAAAGTCAATTCCTTCTATCTGAATATCCTTTACACACAAGTCTTTTCTTTGTTTCTAACAACTTCACCTTGCTCATTCAGTTTGTTGAAAGACCCATTTAGTTTTAATTACATTTTTGTCCTTAGGTCTAGGAACAAGAATCCATGTATCATTCTTCTCAATTTGTAGGAGTTCTTCTTTCATTGCTTCCACCCAATGTTCATCTTAATTCATTGACACTACTAGGCTCAGTCTTTGAGATCAAACAATATTCTTCTATAATTCTTCTCCTAGTTTGAACACCTTTGTTCTTATCACCTATAATTTGATCTTCTAAATGATTTAGTCTTACATACCTTGGAGTCTTAGGATGTTCTTGAACTTCAAGCTCTTGTGATCTCACTTCTGCACTTTCACTAGTTTCTTCCTCTGGAATGATCTGCACTTGATTCTGAGTCTGAACTAAACTATCATTCTAATCATCTAAATTATATCCATAGTTTCTGGATGGTCTAACTGTGTCTTCATCAACCTTTACATTAGGACTTTCAACTACTTTCCTCAATCTCTTATTGAAGCACTGGTAGGCTTTGCTTTTAGTAGAATAACCAAGAAAGATTCCTTCATCACTTCTAGCATCAAACTTTCCTATGTCTTCATCTCTTTTGATATAGCATTTACTCCCAAAGATTTTGAAATATCTAACAATAGGCTTATGACCAAACCATAGTTCATGAGGGGTCTTACTGGTATCACTGTTGATATGTACCTGGTTAAGAATGTAAATAGTAGTACTCACAGCTTCTCTCCAATAGATATGAGGAACATTTCCTTCTAGCATCATAGTCCTAGCAACTTCTTGAATTGTCCTATTGTCCTATTCTTCCTTTCTACAACTCCATTTTGCTGAGGGGTCCACGGGGTAGATAATTGTCTCTTTATCCCATGCTCTTCACAAAAATAATTAAACTCATGGGAGGTGAATTCACCACCTCTATCTGATCTCAAAAATTTAATCTTTAGACCTATCTTTGTCTCAACCATAGCCTTAAAGATCTTGAATTTCTCTAGAGCTTCATATTTTTCCCTTAAGAAAGCAACCCATACCGATCTAGAATAATCATCAATAAGTAACATGAAATACCTGACTCCTTGTAAACTTTTGACTCTAGAAGGACCACACAGATCAGTATGCACAAGCTCCAACAGTTCATTCCAACAATGTTGTTTGCTTCGGAATGAAACTTTAATTTGCTTCCCTAACTGACATTCCTTGCATATAGTTGTGTCATAGAAAAAAGGACCTTTTTCTTGACACGAGATTAAAATGAACTTAGTGAAATCTTAATCTAGTGTTGTGAGGCATTTTATGCGTCCACACTAAGTCTTGGACCTTTGCAAATTAAATAAAATGCTTTTAATGACGTCTTGTGAAGGTGTTGTGAAGTGTTGTAAGACATTTCTACATTCTTCTAGATTCTATTCATTACAATTCACCTAAAAATCACCTTTTTACTCATCATCAAGTCCTATTTTGAAGTGTTGTAAAGTCTTGTAACAAGATTTCACTCTTTTCTAGACACCACTTCACTATTTATCCCTTTCTTATGACTTATTTGACCCCTTTATACCCTTATATGCTTTAATTAAGTGTATTTTTGAATGTAAGCCCGATAAACAACATTAAATACAACTTAATTCCTAACACTCTTTTCCAGATCCTAGGTGGGACCCATTCACCATGGGTGGCGAATGAGTCCCCCTTGGCTCCAAATTCAAAAATTTTGAAATTTTCTTTTGGGTTTTTATTCAAAAACACTTGATGTCGGCCTTTAATGAGGTATGAACAGTAAACTAAGGCACAAGAGTGTATAAATAAGTGTTTTCTTCTCATTTTTTATCTCCTATCTCTCACACATCCATTATTCATTATTCATCCACCAATCTTCCATCTCAAGTTAAGCAAGTTAGGGCTTTCACATTGCGAGTCATTAATTTATCTTCCTAAGAAATTCAAAGAAAAATTCTACATGTTTTGTTGCATAATTTTAAGATCAATCATCATGGCAAGGTAATCTATTCCATTATTGCATGTTTCATTCCATTCTTTTATCATTTTGGTTTAATTACCTAAACGAGGTTTGACCAAGGCAAACCCCCATGCCCTAACACTCAACATCTCTCTCTCTTGTCTTGTTTGTTTGTAGATTTAGGTCCTTTGGAAGCTTGGAAATAATTGAAGATCAAGTTGCAAAGCTGTTAAATTCCTCTCTTCATTCAAAAAGTCAAAATATCAACAAAATCTCATTTTCAGACCCATAAATTAGATTTTTGGAAGTGGACACCTGTAGAATATCAAAGTGCAGATTGGAAGCTCCGAAATCCACTTTTGAAAATCCATAAATTCAAAATTGGACTCATTCAACAAGGGTGGTGAATGAGTCCCACTTCTAGGTCAGTTTCATGTTTTCTGCATTTTCTTACACCCTTTTGACAGAAATAGGTTTCGGCTTAGTTTACTAGAACTGGGACTGATTCGCCCAGAATGGAAAATGAGTCCCTCCAGGCCTGAAAAACATCATCAACAAAATTTCAAAAGCAATTTTCAATCTACTTCAAGCCTTCATGTGCACACTTTCAGTCTGATTCATTTCTATTGCATTGTCCCATTCATTTGTAGGTGATTTTGCAATACACAATGTGTTTTTAGACAAGTTGTTTTCCTTTAGTTTTTATTCATTAGTCAATCAATCTTACTAGTTTCTTGCAATCAAACAATACATCTAGGAATTTTGCATCCTTTTTCCATCCACATCACATTAATCTTTGAATGTGAACGTTAAGCATTTTTTACCCCTCTTTCTCCTTTTAGGTGAAAAACCCTAGAAGTGTTAGAAAGCAAGTGGGTCCCAAAAATCTATGTTCCATTTTTGTTAAAATCATATGAATATGAGGTCCTTTCCCCTCTCTTTTTATTCATCATAGATCCCTCTCCTAGTTCCCCTTTGGTGGATGAGGTTGGTTTAGTGAAAGAAACCTTGGATATTCATAACACTTACATGTGTTCTTCTCCTATTATCTCTCACACTTGTGAAGTAGATATTTTGGTGCTAGAAGAACCAATTGATGAGAGTTGTTGAAATATGAGTTGTTTCTCTCCTCTTACCTCTCCTATTAAACATAAAATTACTACAGAAGAGGACATCACACTAAGTAATCATGACAATCACTCTTGTCCATCTTCTAATATCCCTCCTCGATGTCAAGAGGATAGGTTGGTATTAGAAGACACCCCTTTTACGAATCATGACACCCTTGATCCTCCCTTCCCTAATGTCCCTATCCTATGGGAAGATCTATTTGCAAACCATAGTGGTTATCCTCTTGATACCTCCTCCACTTGTGATAAAGCTACTTTCCAAACCTCAAACTTGGATGAACATATTACAAGCTCTCCTACTAGGGTAGATAATATGGAACAAGAGAATGAGACCTTAATGAAGAATTAAGAATAATCCCTTTTGAACAATCCTTACATTATTTTTCATTAACAATATCTATAAGTATCAAAATAATTTTCCTTTGTGGCACCTTATTAAAGTTATCATGAGGTATAACTTTGATATGGTTGAGCGGGAAGCCCACCTAGCAGCATGACTTTTCCCCATAGCCACCTTTGTGTTTTTGAGTGCATATCCAACTAGCGTATGTATCTTACCTTTTGGGCTTTCTCACCCCGCGGATGATCAGAAGTTCCCTAGCCCTAGAGTGAGTATGTTGTGGCCTTCTCACCCTGCAAATGACCTGAAGTTCTGTGGCCCCAATAGTATTAGTAGGCTTTACCAACTTCGGAAGATCTCTCACTGCCTGAGTAGAACTTATCTTGATAATATTGTCAAAGTTTACATGACACAATCTCCTATGCCACAACCAACTTTCATCAACTTGAACAATCAGATAAATTTTACTAGTGGCACTTAGGTGAAAGATATTACCTTTTGTTTTTGTACCAGATGCAATCACATTTCCTAAATTCCCCAATATTCTACACTTTCCATCCTTGAATTCAAGATTGTATCCCTTGTCAATCATCTGTCCAACACTTAAGAGATTATGCTTCAAACCTTCCACATATAGAACATCATCAATATTATTCTTACCATCAAGAGAAATGGATCCTCTACCACAGATTACACCAGATCTGTCATCACTAAATCTTACAACACCACCATCATACTTTTCAAAACTCACAAATTTACTTTTATCACCTGTCATGTTATGAGAGCATCCACTGTCAATCACCCATTCATCTTTTTCTTCAAATCTGGTAGCTAGAGCTTTCTCCACATTCATGAAACTAGCAGATTCAGTAGGCACCAGATCATTTTCTTTGATAGCAATAAATACCCATTCATCCTCGCTTAAATTCCCTTTATCAGATTCATCATCTGTCACACCTTCATCAGCAACATAATAACAATTTCTTTGGAATCTAGGCTTGTTAGATTTTGACTTAGGAACTCTTTCAGGACACCTTGAGGAAAAATGACCAATCTTATTGCAAGAAAAATATTTAAGAGGAAATTTCCCTTTATACTCACCTTCTCCTCTAGGTACTCTCTTGACAATAAGTGCTTCAAGCTCATCTAGTTTTCTCTCTTCTTCTTCAATCTCTCTCATTTCCTGCTCATACTTGGACATTTTTCTAGAAGAAATTTCTCCTGGATCATATCTATGCTTATCTTTTCTAGAGATAGTAACTTTGAATGTATATTTTGTCTTAGGAAGAGACTCACCAAACTCACTTAACTCAAAAGCAGAAAGCTTACCAATCAACATGTCTCTAGTTACATTAGTCATAATCTGGATCTCCTCAATGGCAGCAGCTTTATGTTTGTATGCAGGAGGCAAGGATCTGAGCACTTTAGCAACAATTTCTGATTCATCCAATCTTCCACCTGTACATCTGATACTACACACAAGTTCATTCACTCTCTGCATAAAAGAAGTGATGCTTTCATCTTCACCCATTCTCAACGTTTCATATTTCCCTTTCAAGCTTTGCAACTTAGCAACCTTCACATGGGTATCACCTTCATACAAGGTTTCCAACTTTTTCCAGATCTCCTAAGCATTCTTCAGCTCCATTACATTTGTCATCTCGGTATCAGATAGAGCACTCAACAATGCTTCCTTAGCCCTGATATTGTATTCGACATCTTTAATCTCTCCTGCAATAGAAGGACCATTCTTTGGGATAATATATCTATTCTTTGTAATGTTCCAATAAGGATCACCAATGCATCTCAGATGACACTCCATTCAATCCTTCCACAGAAAAATAATTATTTCCATCAAATCTCAGACTATCCTTCTTATATGTCGCCATCTCGGATCACCTCAAGCTATCAAACTTCTTCTGAGGAACCAGCTCTGATACCAATTATTGGTAACACAAGGAAAAACAACTGAGAGGGGGGGTTGAATCACTTGTCACAAAAATTATACTTATTAAACTTATTCTTAGATTTGATAAATAAACATGAAAGCATAAATCATCATCACATCAGAAACACACATAACACCAAGATTTTTACGTGGAAACCCTATTAGGGGAAAAACCACGGTGGAGGTCATTCCACAAGATTATGCCCTGTTAAAAGTATAAGAATTGTAAATGGGGAATGCACATGCATTTAGGCACACTTCCTAGAGCTCACTACTCAAATACAAAAAGGCTTACTGCCCAAAGAGGACTCATTGTATTATAGATACATTTGGATTACATCCGGAAGATTTTGAATTGAGAAAATAGCATATGCTAATGCCTGATTACAGTTTCGGTTAAGCACATAAACATTTTCTCTCTTCTTCACACTTTACTTCTGCTCTCAAAAGATTAGAACATTATTTACACATAGCACTCACACACTTTGCTTCTCATGCTTCCAAATGGTATAAAAAATCGATCATGTATATATCCACAACCAAGAATAACATCAATTACATATCAAATTTCACAAAATATGAAATGTGTACAAATAATCGTCCCAAAACAATAAATAATTTACAATGCAAACCAAAACAATGTCAGCCAAAACATACTAAGGACCCAAAACAACATCCTCAAATTTGGAACACCTTCAAAAATTATTCCTCAAAGATCCACAACACACTACAATCACCCTGTCGGCCATGAACATGAAAAATATGAACTCACAAAAGAAAATCACCAATTGCGAGCATGACGATCAACACAAATCAACAACACAGATAGAGCACAATCTAGAAACATCCAAAAGCATCATGAATTACTACAAAAGTATCTACAACACTTCATGTTACTAAAATCACATCATCTTCTTTCAGGAACACTAGCTGAAGCAACAAAACAACTGTTAGAACACAGATACTCATAACTCAATCAAATCTTCATGTGAACCTCTGAAACTTCATGTGGATAAACTAGATATACTCAAAAACAAACCCTTTGATCCACAACCTCTTATCATCAATATACTGAGCTAGCTTTCATACTGAACTTCACTGCACCACTGACAACCTATAACTTATTTTATTACAATTTTCTCAATATCCTCGACATATACAACCTTAAAGACATTAATGCCAATAGTGTTGACATCAATGACAACCACATATTAGCAAAATCCAACAGGAAGAATGAAAGGAAGCAAAAATTGTAGGAGCACTTGATTTGGTATCAACAAATATGATGAAGATGTTACTAAAGAAAAGGTGTTAAAGATTCTTGAGCAACCTGATGGGATAGAGAATATTGGAGATATATGGTTGTATCAACCATCATATGAACATGATGAGATTACAGACACTCTGGCTATCTATGTAATTCATAATGATGTTGATCTAAGTGAATTGGCAAGTACCTTACCAGAATTATTGATTGAACAGATTGAAGATGGATTAAGGGAATTGTCACCTCTAGTGAAACAACAGAAAAAGATGAAATTCAATTGGCCTTAGAAGAAAGATGCAGAAATGAACAAAAGAGGTTGACTAAGAATATAAATGAACTAAGGAGTTGTATGAAAAGTGTAAATAGTGTATATAGGTATTGTCTCTAGTGGCTACTGCTATTGAGGACTACAAAACAAAAGTTGATACTATTGAGCATGGATCGAACTCTATTGGAAAAACATATGATGCTCTTCATGGCAAGGATGCAACGCAAAGGAAATGGATCAATTCCTTAAAATATGATCTTGCAGTCATTATGGTACAAAGGGATGGTATTGTGAAGACCTTTTGGAAATTCAAAGAGATAATTGAGTTAAGATTGGAACTGATTTTTGGTCTCTTAGAGGATGCTAAGAAAAATGCACAGAATATTTCCATTCCAGATACTCTTCTGGAAAAAATTGATTCAATAGAAAAGAACCAAAGTATTTTTCTATACATCAAGCTAGCAGTGGATTCCTGGAAGAAATGTCTTCTGAAATTGAAAGAAAAATACAAGGACATATTTTGAAGAAAGAAGGATTGAGATAAAGAATCATTTGTGACAAAAATTTTGATAATTTTTTTTTGAAACTGTAATGGGCAGATAGAAATTTTTCTTTTGTCATTGATGTCAAAAGGGGAGAGAGAGAATGTGAAAAAAAAGGGGAGAGATTAAGCATGTGAAAAATGAAAATCATTTTTTGTTGTTGTTGGCTTTCACATCTTGTCTTGTCATCAATGACAAAGGGGGAGATTGTTGGAAGTTGAAGATTGCATCAAATGGTTGTCATTGATGTCAACACAGTACTACATATATGACTAACTTACCAGAAGTTATTTCACATTGAAGTTGACCATTATATGTGGTCTGACATGTTGGTTTGAGGTTCGGTTCCTACCGTGTGACAAACTATAATTCAGATATTTCAATATTTTGGCTGACTTGGTGTATGCAAGACTTTATGGATGTTTTTGGCTGACCTAATCGATGTGTAAGAGATATATATATATATATATGTTGGAAACACAAGGATAGACAACTGAGAGGGGGGGTGAATCAGTTGTCATAGAATTTTAAACTTATTCAACTTTATTAACCTTATTCACAGATCAGATCAATAACCATGAAAGCATGAATGAATAACACATCAGAAGTACACATAACACCAAGATTTTTTACATGGAAACCCTGTTAGGGGAAAAATCACGGTGGAGGTCAGTCCACAAGATTATACCCTGTTAAAAATATAAGAAAATATGAATGGGGAATGCACATGCATTCAGGCACACTACCTAGAGCTCATTACTCAATTACAAAGGAAGACACATTGTCTTACAGAAAGGTTCTTATTATATCCATCAAATTTTGAACTAAGAAAATAGCATCTGCAAATGCCTAGTTACAGTTTCGATTAGGCTCATAGATCAAATTCTAGACCTTCTGTCTGATTCTGCACTTCACTTTGTTCTGCCTCAATTCGCTTCACAAAAACCTCTTCCAGGTACAAGTGAAATTGTGCATAATCTCTTTGCAACCCTTTTGATATTCGCAATATACATCAACATGCTTTGAACACACACCAAAATGAATTAACTGATCTCTTATATATATCTGCTATCAAGGATTTAATCTCTTCATGTCAGCTTCAATAAAATAGAAAGTATTTTCCAACTATCAGCTCAAATCATAAATGATTTTCAATGCACGCCATCCAAAGTCAGCCACAACATAGTGAGGACCCAAAACAAAATCCACAAACCTGAAAATACCTTAAATAATTTTGCCTCGAACATCTCGGTATGTGCAGGATCATGATGGGCCAAAAAGTGGCAATATGATGGGTATGTGGCTGATGACCTTTTTTTTACCCAAAATTGATGAAATGAAAAGGGTTTTTAAAGGATATTCTCAGATTTCCACCAATATAAATTATGCTTTACTTTGAATTTAATAAGTAATTATTATTGATTTTCTATTCAAATTATGACTAAAGAGTTGATTGATAGGCTGATTGAAAAACATCTATAGATTTCAAATGCTATCACATTTTTTGAATCCAAAGCATGTGTCACATTCTATGCTTTGCATACTATAGGATTAATAAAAGAAAAATTTAATTTCGTAAAGTTTTGACCAAGTTAAGGTGGTCAGACATACGAGTTTTTTATATTTTTTAAAAGTTGTAATAAAAAATTCATAATTAATTATTTACTTGGAAAAAATTACAAAAAAAATGTATCACATCGGGACATGAATCCTCTACTCATATCTAAAATCTTATAAAAAAATATTATCATTTTATTATGGTTAGGGTGGTCAGACAGACACATACTTATTTTTTCCTTGAAATTTAAGTACTACTGCATTGAAATTTCAAATTTTCACCAAATAGTTTTATTTTTTTGTTAAAAAAACCTAGTAGTTTAGAAATTGCATTCAATTTTTTATAGATTCTATTTATACATATTTTTGAAATAATATAGATAACTTATTCATTTTTTATGTCAAGTTTCCTAACACTGATTTTTCTAAATTTTTTGCCACTTAAGGGTCTATTTTTTCCATGATGATCCTGCACATACCCATCTGCAACACTCTACATTTACTTAGTCGGCCTTCATACATTGATGAATAGAAAATCAAACGATCGGATCTCCTAACTCATAACCACTTAATGCGATAGCACAAAACTCAAGAATAAGATATCCCAAATACCTAATGACCTTCCCTGAGATCTACAAAAAAAATTGATAAACTGATAATGCATATGGATCAAAAAACTCAACTTTAGTTGGATACCCTGTTCTTCACTTTGTCTTCAGGTATGGTCAAATACTGACATGTGGACCAGATCAAAGACTTAGGTTGCCATCAATGACAACACCAAAAGCCATATGCCAACAATCTCCCCCTTTGGCATTGATGGAAAAACTTAGTGAAAAATGACTAAGTTTTGGAGCCTTCAAAATTCCAAAAAGCCATAGCTGACAAAACTCCTGATAAAACTCCCCTTGAGTTTGATAAGGAATTTTTCACTGCTCTCTCTCCCCCTTTGACATCAATGACAAAAAGATAATTAAAATATTTTTCTTTCTCCCGCTATGAAGTATAACCAAAAACTTACTTAAGCAAAAACTAATTCAAAAATTTGAAAAAATATAACCACTATTTGAAGATTATTTTGTATTTTTCCTTCATCTCCGAAAGAAACTTCTTCTATGCTTCTACTACAATCCCGGTGATTATGATCATGCTGTTGTTTTCAGATGTCTGGTTGATAATCTTGATGAGGGATTCCAGAATGGTGAAGGCTTCTTCTAATTTCTCTCCTTTCCTCAGTATTTCAATCAAATGTTCCATCCTGCATTATGTTATGTCCTTCACTTTCCAAAAGGTATCAACAATCATGTTCCTAGTGTTTTGAACATTTGTATGCTCTATCTGTAATTCCTGAATTCTTTTCCTAATTGCACCATCAACATCTTGAGACATGTTGAAATTTTGTCTAATACTATTTAGCTCTGTTTCAATTTGTTCCAGCTTCTCTTTGTACTTGTTGATTGCATGAGGCCATCGAAGAAAATGGTTGTAAATGTTGTTTTTTGTGCTTATGCATTGCCTTAATTGATTCATGTCCCTTTTCAGTTTGGTAAGTGACAATATGTATTTCTTCTTTAGGTGAAGAATTGCCTCTCCTTCTTCCTTATTCCGAGACTCAGAGTCCATGATTTCCTTGAAGCATTCAATCATCTCTTCTAGCAATGTATTCTACAAACTCTCCAAATTAATATGGTTGTGCACAAAATGAGCACTTAGTACACTTAAGATCACATCCTGCTCATATGAAGGTCTGATAGACCACATGTTTTTTTTATTTTTTGTATTCCATCTTTCTCATGAATAAGTTGCAATAGCTCTTCTTTGGTTAAATCACCTGCTTCTCTTTCTTCTGACTTTGACTTTTCTTGTTCTGGTTTAGCTATTTCAAGTTCTTTTCCTTGGGTGTCCTCAGTTTCCTTATTAGATTCCTCATCTAGTATGTCCACAATCACTTGTTCTTTTCCTTTCCCTTCAACTCTTGGGGTTTTGCATGCTGGTGGAGTACAAACAGTAATTTCTTTTTCTTTTTTCTTCTTTATTTCCATCTCACCAGAGGAGGAACCAACTTCAAGTGCTCTTACCGGAATGAAAATATCAATTGAACCAAACCTTCCTAGCAAACCTTTGAAGAAACTTTCATATTCTTGTTCACAGTTTGCCAAATTGTTAGAATGTGTGTAAATCTACTTGCAAACTAGTTCACTCTCTTCCCATATTACATTGTTGATCAGGGAAAGAAATTCAGAAAATACATCATCACAATACATGTAACAAAAGTACCAAACTTGAAAGGGTAACCTGTCATCTTTGTGTGTATTTCTGCCTTTGTATGTCAGACCTCTTTTATCCATATTTTTGTTTTTGTAAAATCTTGCAATGTGATCATATTTGTTGCAATTGTAACACACAACATTTCCTTGTCCAAACTAGTCATTCCATTGATTTCTTCTTGATCTGCATTGGTTAGCAGTATGCTCAAATCTTCCACATGTATAATATTTTACATTTCTTCTATTAACAGAGTCGTTTGACATAGTTTGCATTCAATTGACTTATGACCAGACTTATTGCAATTGAAGCACTAACTGGAGAATGATGAATTTCTTGATTTCATATGTGTCTCTGGAAAATAGAGAAGAGAGAGAAGAAAAAGAAAAAAATGAGATGTGAGGTTATAAAAGATGAACATAAAGTCAGAAAAGTGTGTGGTTGCAACAGATCAGAATAAATGAATTATGCAAAGAAAAAAGTGTGTAACCAAGCAAAATTATTGAGCAATTACTGAGCTTCATCCAGAACTAAATTTAGCACTGAGGAAAGGTGTAATTTAACAATTCACTTTTGGTTGTTAGCCATAACTTTTGTATTATGGCAGTGAGCCATCTTCTTTGTATCTTTGTGGTAGTGAGCCCTTCGAATTGTAGCCCTATGGACATTGAGTCCAGAAAGTGAGTCCTTATTTTAAGTAGTGAGCCTTATTTCAAGCAGTGATCCTTATCTTAGGCAATGAGCCTTTTTGTAATCAATTTTGATATTCTTTATAGTGTGAGTTAATCCCCACCATGGTTTTTCCCTCATTGGGTTTTCCACGTAAATCTGGTTTTCTTGTATTTGTGGATTTGTATTTGATGGTTAATCACTTAATCAATTTATGTGTTAGTTCTGGTAATTGAATTTAAGGTTATAATCTATGAGAACTTATTCGCCCCCCTCTTAGTTGTCCTATCTAACAGTAATGTTGAGCATTTATTTTCCCCCCATGATGTTAAAAACTTTTATGTGCTTCCTGAAGTGTGATTGGAAATATAATTAATAGATTTTGCATAACAGGGCTTGCTAATTCATGAACTTGAGTATTTTTACATGTCCACCTAACATAACACACTTTTCTTGTCAGTGGAGCCATGTGTTTCATGAGTTATTTTACATCTTTATGAGAGCACCATTTTGTTTAAACATCACATTTGATGGATGGCGTTTGGTATTTGATAAAAATTTGAGAATTAGGTCTCTTTACCTTACCAACTTGAATCCTTTTAGTACTATCATGTGCATTTATGTTATGATTATGTCTTATTGTTTACATTATCTTTACATCATGTTTGCATTTGGGTATGTGCAGGATCATCATGAAAAAAATAGGCCCTTAAGTGGCAAAAAATTCAGAAAAATCAAAGTTAGGCAACTTGATGTAAAAATTTGAATAAGTTATCTATATTATTTCAAAAATATGTAAGAATAGAATATGTAGAGAATTTAATGTAGTTTCTTAACTACTAGGTTTGTTTAAAAAAATAAAAATCTATTTGGTGAAAATTTGAAATTTCAATGTAGTAGTACTTAAATTTCAAGGAAAAAATAAGAAGTAGGTGTCTGTCTGACCACCCTAACCACAATAAAATGATAATATTTTCTTATAATATTTTAGATATAAGTAGAGGACTCATGTCCCAATGTGATGCATATTTTTTTGTAATTTTTTTTCCAAGTAAATAATTAATTATAAAAAATTTATTACAACTTTTAAAAAATATAAAAAACTCGTATGTTGACCACCTTAACTCGGTCAAAACTTCATGAAATTCAATTTTTCTTTTTTTAATCCTATAGTATGCAAAGCATAGAATGTGATAAATGTTTTGGATTCAAAAAATGTGATATCGTTTGAAAGCTATAGATTTTTTTAAATTAGCCTATCAATTAGGACTTTAGTCGTAATTTGAATAGAAAATGAATAATAATTATTTATTAAATTCAAAGTAAAACATAATTTATATTGGTGGAAAGCTAAGAATCTCCTTTAAAAACTCTTTTCGTTTCATCAATTTGGGGTTAAAAAAAAGTCGTCAGCCACATACCCATCACATTGCCACTTTTTGGCCCATCATGATCCTGCACATACCCATTTCATTTATATCATGTTGCTCTTTGAATTATTTTTTATGTTGTGTCCTTATTGTGTATGCTTCGTGTTTGTCATGTTGTATTGCATCTCATACATGTGTGTTCCTTTGTCCTTGTATTGTCTTTCCCAAGGAATCCTATGGGCTAGTGCATCCCCTAGATTCAATGCCATCCTATCTCTTCAATATTGGGATAATCAAACCCCTCTTAACATATTATTACTTTAGTGTGAGTCTGAGCATAAGTTCATGCTCTCACTAAAGTGGGAGCTATATGTAACATCAAAAATAGTCACCCTTGACAATTTCACACTAGGTTTTGTTCCCCCTTATGTGCTTGGACTGAATTATGCATTGATTTCCCATTTTATAAATATTCTTGGAAAATCAACCATGGAAAATCAAATTATGTATTTAATATTTCCCCCCCAACACCTTTGATCCCTAAAAATTAGGAATATAGTCTAGAGTGCACTATACCCCAAACAAACATTTTTGGCTCCAAATTTGAATATGTTTGTGTCGGTAATTTATTATTTGAATTTCTAATTTCAATTGTCAACTGTCCACATTTTATTTTTGAGGAATTAGAAGAATTGAATTTAATATAAATACTAGTCATTTTATCATTTGCAATATTAAGGAGACCTAGAAACACACTTAGCAATTTTAGAGAGAAAATTGAAGATCCTAAAATCATTCAAGGGCATAATTAATAGCATTATTACAACAATTTCATTAATCAAGTTCAAGCTTGCAAGATATCAAGATGAATCTTGAATCAATTTTGTGCAAGGAGCTATTGTGATCTATCAAGCCAAATTATAAAGATGTATTGAGTTATCCTCAACATGTTAGTTGCAGCAATCCATTATGTTTTATGAGCTAACCTTTTATAGGCCTATCAAGCAATCAAGACATTCATCAATCAAATTTTGTGACAACTTGTGTGACATCACTTCATCAAGGGCTTCCCATCAAGGTAACAATGACATTTATCATTCATCATTTTAGTTAATTATTATTGTTTTGGCCTCTACCCAACCTAGGGTATGCCCTCTTGACCATCATCAATCACTATATGTGGATGTAGAAATACTAAAATAGGGTTTGAATTAGGTAAGCCCCTATATATAGCACAACCATTTCCCCTATTTTCATGTGTGCAAGTTAGATATGGAGGGTTTAGCAAAAGACAGTTCGAGAAAACAAAGAGTAGACTATGATACACACATCAGACTTTTGAATTCCAAAAAAGCAATAATTTGGTCTAGGGTGCACTTGAACTCTGACCAGCTACTTCAAGCTCAATTTTTTAGTGTGGGTTCCTCTCTTTCTTTGTACCTCTCAAATCTAAAGCTAATTTTTGATTCCCCATTTTTATCTATGCAATAATTTAAAATTTTAAATCTAGGGTTGTATGCCAAATAGGCTTGTCAAAACATAAATCAAATTTATCGCAACACAAATAAAAAACAAGCATAAACACTAGGGGATTAACTCTCCATTGTGCTAGGAAGCTAATCATCAAAACCCTAGTCAATTTATGTTTAATGTTGAGTCAAGTGAAAAATGGATAATCTTAGTTATCCTAATTGGATCTAGCATCACTTTTCCTACTCAACATTTTTTTTTCCCCAAAGTGAGAATAAAATTATGAAAGCATCAAAAGGAGATAAAAAAAATAAAGGATAATATGATCCTTTGGTTTAAATGGAGATTAATGAGTTTACTATTTATGAAAGCTCTTTTGAAAGAGAGGAATAATTATATTTAATAAATGAAAATTAAAGAAAACATTTGTGAAAGAGTATGATGATTTGAAAACCAACCTTTGAGGTTTATAGAAGACATTTATGTGAGACTTTGAAAGGGCATGAAGTTCATAAAGTGGTTTGGTGGGCTATGGGCATTGGAGAAGGGGGAGACAAGTGTGTCAAACTCAAGGTAAAATGTACACTCAAGATTGTTTTGGCCAAATCTTTTGTGTGAGTAGGCACATACTATTTTTTTACATAAGTCTTCCAAAGTATGTCATAGCCATGAGGGTCAATAACAATGAAACTTTTATAGGGTGAGAATGACCTTTCTAAGTGCTATGATTTGAAAATAAGTATTAAATTTATTCAAAGTTATTGTTTATTTTCAATGAGATATAGTTGATTCAATCAAATTCTTCTAAGATGTAATTTGTTTCTTTTGATCATACTCATATTGTTAGATGTCAATTTATATAATGACAATAATCTTAATGTGCTTGAGTCTTTAATTAATAGTGATAAATAAATATACTATGCATTTGTATTTAAATTAGAAATATACCTTATAATATTTAATCTTAAATAATTACATTAATAAATCCATTGCCATATAAAATTAAATCTAATACATTAAATCTATCCAATTTTATTTTCAAAAAAATTAAAACTATAAAATTATTTATCACGTACACAAAAATACTCCAGCTTATACACTAATAAATCCATACGAGATACCTAATTATCTAACACCTTCAAACTATAAAAAAGAATCACATGGATATGTGATTTTCACCATTAGACCATGCAAAGTTGGATTTTGTCTTAATAGTTCATGTTATCCCTTAATTCCCTCTGATCTTTTTCTTTATAAATTTTTTATATTCTAGTGTGCTCTAAACTACATTCATTAGAGACATAAAATCAATTAACTTCCCAATCTTCTCTTATCTAAATAATTTCCGATCATCTTGTCATGAAAGGCTACTTCGAGAAATTGTCCTTCGGATATGAGAACTATAATGAATTTGGCTTCTTGTTGTGATCCTCTCAATAAATTCAGCATTATTAAAAAAATATTATAAGGTTCTCAATTCAATTACATAACTAATGGATTAGCATTGTGGTTCTCAATGGTATACATCCTTCCTGCTCAAAACAATGATGGATACCTGCAAAATTATTATTAAATATGCATGTACCTATCCTCCAAGATTTAACTATGTCTAACACTGAATATGGTATCCAAACAAATAGTCGTTTATCGTTACAATACTATATTGCTTGTCAATGGGTCGATCAAGATCGAAAGAATAACCAAAGTCCTCCTAAGATGGCTTGACAAGCAAAGGAGAAGAGCTTACATATATCGGCCTGGTGCAGATTTGTTCTGAGAATAGTAAAAGTAATGGCGTTGGATTCAAGAAGCTTTCACTTTGTGTTGGTCCATGGAGCCTGCTTTGGCGGCTGGTGTTGGTACAAAGTTGCAGACCTCCTTAAGAAAGGTCATACTGTCTCTCCCCTTGACATGGCCGGCCAAGGCATAGACCCCTCTGATGCAGATCACATTTCCACATTAGAGGAATACAACCAGCCTCTCACAGACTTCTTTACTGATCTTCCTTCCCATCAAAATGTGTGCATTTTTTATACAGTTGAGCTAAAACAATAGCATAACAATTGTCTAAATATGATATGACAATATTTGTCTAGGTGATACTGGTTAGCCATAGCGCTGGTGGCTTCAATCTGACTTACACCATGGAGCGCTTCCCACATAAAATCACCACTGCTATTTTTGTTACTGTGGTCATGCCCCTCAGCAGAATACCTGTCTTTGACAGTATGAATGAGGTTTATTTCTAGTATTTTGTCTTCAATCTTGTAATGTTTCGGTGACTTTTATTTCAATTTCAGTTTTTATGTTTCTATTTCTATTTTTATTTTTTTATTTTTTTTCTTCTTGCATCTATAGCTTTTTTCTAGAATTAGAAATTTAGGAGATTCCACATATTCCTTTGCGAATGGAGAAGAAAATAAACCCACATCCATAAAGCTTGGCAAACAGTTGTCAAGAGAATTTTTGTTACAAAACACACCCTCTTTGGTAAAATATTGAAATTAACAACTCCTGGGCTTAATTGTATAATAGAGAAATTGGATTGAACTGAATCATTGCTTGATTGACCGGTTCGTATCATCGAATTTATGCAGGATATTTGTTTGACTGATTCTCTGCTCAAAACTTTTCCTTTGTGGTAAGGAGTTGTTTCCTGTATGAACGAAAACTACGAACAAGTTCCTCGAGCTTACGTTGTAGCCAAACAAGATAAAATGTTTGAGGAATTTCAGAGAAAAATGATCGCAGACAATCCTTCACAAATGGTATATGAGATAGAAGGATCGAATCACTCTTCATTCTTTGTGAAAATTCTATTGCAACCACTGATTATTAATCTCCTATCTATATAGATTATTTGACTGTTGAAAATTAATTCACAACAAATATTGAAAATACATAACTGCAATTTCACAAATAAAATCAAAGGAATAGAGAAGAAAATATGCAAAATAATAAACACAATATTTTTTGGACAAATTGTCCCTGGAAAAACCCCGCAAGGAAACCAGTTCAGCAGATGAGGAATTTTTATTAAACTTCAGCAAATCAAGAGATAAATAAACTGCTTGCCTCTTACTGCAAAGCTCTGACAATATTTCTTCTCCACTAGAAATTCTTCCCTCAATTTCTCCTGCTAAAATTTCACTGCTGTTGTCTCCAATGCTATCATTGTGCCCTTGCTATCACTACAAATCTTACTCAAGTGTGTGTTCTCCAAAATCCCATTGATCCCCTTTTATAAACATCTCATTGAAAAACCAATGGCCATGATTTAATCTTAATTGATGGCTAAGATTAACTAGACTCTAACAAATTCTAACTAACTAGTTTTTACAAGTCTCTAGAGGAATCAAATAATTAATTAATTAATATTCTTGGGTTTGGAGACACCTGTTCAAGCTACATAAATTAACACTCCCTCTTAGCGAGGAAGGTGTTTTGCATAACACCCAACTTATCTCTGAAGAAGATAAATTTCTCCTTCCTAAATGCCTTTGTCAAAATGTCTGCTACCTGCTGATCTATAGGTATATACTGTAGCTGAACAATACCCCTCTATACACAATCCCTAATGAAGTGATACCTGATGTCTATATGCTTAGACCTATCGTGAAACACCATATTCTCAAACAATTTGATGCAACTCTGATTATCACAGTGTATCACCGTAGTCTCAACCCTCTGACCAAACAAGGCTACTAGCAAATTCTGAAGCCATATAGCCTCACATGTCGCCATGCTAGTTGCTATGTATTATGCTTCTACAGAACTTAGAGCCACAGACTTCTACTTCTTGCTGTACCAAGAGACAATTCTTGATCCTAAACTGAAACAACACCCTAAAGTGCTTTCCCTATCCGTTGTACTACCTGCCCAATTTGTGTTAGTATAGCCTATCAACTTGATACCATCACCTCGATCATATATGATCCCATACTTGATTGTACCACACAAATACCACAACACATGCTTTGCCACTGTCCAATGCACTCTCTTCAACTCAACCATGAACTGACTAAGAGATTTTACTACAAAGGATATATCTACCCTGGTGTTGACCAAATACATGAGAGACCCAATCAACTATCTATATAAGGTGGGGTCAACATCTTTCTCCCTCGATGATTCTACCTTCTCCCAATTCGTGATCATAGGTGTAGACATGGCTTTGCAATCCTCCATATCGAACCTCCTCAAGATTTTGATGTAGTATTTCCCTTGTCCAAGGAAAATCTCTCCATCTGTCTGCCACACCTCCATGCCTAGAAAGTAAGGCATAAGCCCCAAATCCTTCATCTCGAACTCTGCTAGAAGGTCCCTCTTGCACTCCTCTATGAGCCTCAGTGAACCTGTTAAAAACAAGTCGTCCACATATAGAACAAGAATGAGAACCTCACCCCCAACCACCAAGTAGTAGAGGTTAGCATCTGCCTCACCCTTCATGAAGCCCATTCCTTGCAAGTATCTATTAATGTGCTCATACCATGCCCTGGGAGACTGTTTGAGTCCATACAAAGCTCTCTTCAATCTCCACACATGAGTTTCACTTTTGTGTGCTACAAAGCCCTTTGATTGTTCTATGTATACCTCCTCTACTAATTCACCATTAAGAAACACCATCTTGACATCCATTTGATGGATCTTCCATCCCATCTGTATTGCAAGTGAGATCACTACTCATATAGAAGTATACCTGACCACCCGAGTGAATGTCTCCTCATAGTTTATTCCTTCCTTTTGAGAGAACCCCTTGGCCAAGAACCTTGCCTTGTATTTCTCGATGCTACCATATGCAATGTCATGCTTGATCTTATAGATCTAATGTGATTCAACCACCCCCCTATATGTCAATCTAGGAACAACCTCCCACACATCATTCTACACTATTGAGGTATATTCCTCAACCATCACATCTCACCACACCTGCTGCTGTGTGGCCTCTTGATAGCTAGAAGGCTCGTTGTCTACCAACTAACTAACTAATTCCATATAGTCATTATACATGGCTAGTTGTCTTCATTGTTTACTACTCATCCTAGGAGCTCCCACAAACTCCTGAGTATCCCTATGTGTCTGTTGAACCTCACAGTTCCTACTACCAACTGTAGAGGATGAACTATCAACTCCCATGTCTTTTTGATGCATCTCTTAGATCTGATGCATTTGTTGCTCTATATTATATGAACTCTCAGCACTAGAGCCCATGATTGTACTAGTAAGTGTACTCGTTCTTTGTTGCCCCTGATCTGGTTGAACGATCCTTGGAGCTTCTGTTGGCTGCTTACTCTGATCAGGGTATGTGCAGGATCATGATGGGCCAAACAGGCCCTTAAGTGGCAATGAAAATTCAAAAAAATCAGAGTTAGACAACTTGACATAAAAATTTGAATAAGTTATCTATATTATTTCAAAAATATATAAGAATAGAATCTATGGAAAATTGAATGTAGTTTCTAAACTTCTAAGTTTATTTTATTTTTTTAAAAGTCTATTTGGTGAAAAATTGAAATTTCAATGCAGTAGTACTTAAATTTCAGGGGAAAAATAAGAAGTAGGTGTCTGTCTGACCACCTTAACCACAATAAAATGATAATATTTTTTTATAATATTTTAGATAAAAGTAGACTCATGTCCGGATGTGACGCATATTTTTTTGTAATTTTTTTCCAAGTAAATAATTAATTATGAATTTTTTATTACAACTTTTAAAAATATAAAACTCGTGATGGACCACTTTAACTTGGTTAAAACCTCATAAAATTCAATTTTATTTTTTTTAATCCTATAGTATGTGAAACATAGAATGTGACACATATTTTTGATTCAAAAATATGATACCGTTTGAAAGTTATAGATGTTTTTCAATCAGCCTATCAATCAGGACTTTAGTCATAATTCTAATAGAAAATGAATAATAATTATTTATTAAATTCAAAGTAAAGAATAATTTATATTGGTGGAAAGCTGAGAGTCTCTTCTACAAACCCTTTTCGTTTCATCAATTTTGGCTAAAAATAAAGTCGTTAGCCACATGGACGAAGTCTAGAAAAACAAGGTAAGTTGTCAAACACATTTTTTGCGTTGACTTCTTAGGATTGGCATGTCCAAGCCAAATACCAAAGCAAGCCCGAGGCTAATCCCTAGGCAATAAATTATGTGTCAGAAATATCGGATATGTCTACGATTTCCAAATCGGATATCGCTTTTTTGCATTTTATAAATCATATATT
>VDFB02345309.1:28114-47191 GCA_007258455.2 Sequoia sempervirens
CCACTCCCTCTCTTGGCTCTCTCTCTCTCTCTCTCTCTCGCCTCCCCCTCATACCCCCTCTCCCTTTCTTAAGTTTCTCTCTCACTCACTCACTCCTAAGTCTCTCCACTCTACCCTTAGCCCTCTACCCTTAACCCTTAAATCCTTAAACCCTTAAACCCTCTACCCTTTATCTCTCTCCCACTCCCTCCTCTCTCTCAAGACTCTCCCTCCTACTTCCTCTCCCTCTCTTAGGTTTCTCTCACTCACTCACTCCCTCTATCTCTCTCCCCTCTACCTTTAACCCTAAACCCCAAAACCTTAACTCTTAAACTCTAAGCCCTTAAACCCTCTACCCTCTATCTCTCTCCCACTCCTTCCCTCCCTCCCTCTCTCTCTCAAGTCTCATCCTCCTAACACCTCTCCCACTCTCAATTATCTCTCTCACTCACTCCTATCTCCCTCCCCTCTGCCCTTTACCTTGTACCCTCTACCCTCTATCTCTCTCTCTCACTAAATCCCTCTATCTCTCTCCCCTCTACCCATAACCCTAAACCCTAAACCCTTAAACCCTCCTGCCCTCTCTCTTGAGATACTCCACTCCCTACCACATCTCTCTCTCAAGTCTCTCTCACACACTTGCCTCTATCTCTCCCTCACATGACTATTTCGGCCCTTAGAGCCCTCTGTCCTCTGTAGCAGCCCTTTGGCCTCTATCTCTCCCTTCTCCCGCCTCCCTCCCTTCTCTTTGTTGGGTCCTGCCTCCTGCCCCCACCCTCTTGCAATTCTCTCTCCTTGCTCCTATCTCACCTCCACCGCCCGACACTCTGCCTCTATCTATCCCCTCCTCCCCTCTCTCTCTCCACTCCCTCTATCTCTCTCCTTCTGCCCTAGGCCCTTAACCCCTTGAAATCTGACCCTTAAACCTCTACCCTCTCGCCAACCCTCTACATATCTCTCTCCGTCCCTCCCTATTCTTCTCTCTCAGTCTCTCCTCTACCCCTCTCCCTCTCTCGGTCTCTCTCTCTCTCACTCACTCTTGTCTCCTCCCTCTCACCCAGATTAACCCTCTGCCTTCTACCCTCTACCCTTTATCTCTCTTACACTCCCTCTGTCTCTCTCCCTCTACCAATAACCCTAAACCCTTAACCCTTAGACCCTCTACCTCTCTCTCAAGTCCCTCCCTCCTACCCCTCTCCCTCTCTCGGGTCTCTCTCCTCCTCCTCTATATGTCTCTCTCCTCTACCCTTAGGCGCCAACCTTATAACCTTAAACCCCTAAACACTTGGACCATCTTCCCTCTAGCCTTAGCTTCACTTCCCTCATCTCTCCCTCCTCCCTCTCTCAACTCTATCCATCCTACCCCCTCTCCCTCTCTTAGGTCTCTCTCTCACTCAATCTCTATATATCTCTCCCCTTAACCCTCCCTTCCTTTGTCTCTCTCTCTAGAGTATCTCCATCCTAGAACTACTCTCTCTCTCATCTCTCACTCACTCACTCACTCAATCTATCTCAAGTCTCTCCCTCCTACCCCTTCTCCCTCTCTTGGGTCTTTCTCTCACTCACTCACTCCCTCTATCTCTCTCCCTTCCACCCTTAACCCTAAACCCTTAAACCATCTACCTTGTACCCTTAGCCCCCCCTCCCTCTCTCTCTCTCAGATCTTTTCACCTCTCCAGGTCTCTCACACTCACTCACTCCATCTCTCTCACTCCTCCTCCATCTCACTCACTCTCCACTCTACTCCTCTCACTCTCTCCAACTCTCTCCCACTCTATCTAACTCTCCCTGCACTCTCAGCTCTCTTTCCTCTCATTCTCCCACTCCTCCCTCTCAGTCCTCTCAACTCTCCCTCCCTATCACTCTCTCCCATCTCTATCACTCTCTCCCACTCTCCCTCTCCCCACTCTCTCCGCTCTCTCCTCCTCTCTCCTCTCTTCCACTCTTCTACTCTCTCCCTCCCTCTCTCCCACTCTCTACCACCCTCTCCCACTTTCTCCCACCCTCTTCCTCCCTCTCTCCCACTCTATCCCACTCTCCCACCCTCTCCGATCTTATCCCACTCTCTCAGGTCACTCTCTCACACACTAAATCCATCTATCTCTCTCCCCTATACCCTTATAACCCTTGACCCTTAAACCCTCTACCATATACCCTAAACCCTAAAGCTTTAACCCTTAAACCTCTACCATCTACCATTAACCCTTAGGTCTATGTGTACACAACGGGAGTCTGGCCAAATCGGATATCCTGATTTGACAAACGATCCGATTTCTAGACCGTACTTTAAAACAACAACAAATTTGTATATATATGCTTTTTACAAATCAGATATTCGATTTGAAATGGATATCCGATTTGTAAAAAGCATATATATACAAATATTTTCGTTGTTTTAAAGTAACAGTCTACAAATCGGATATCCGTTTCAAATTGGATATCCAATTTGTAGACCGTTACTTTAAAACAACAACAAATTTTGTATATATTTTCTTTTTACAAATCGGATATCTGATATGGAAAACTAGGATTGGTGTTTTCTTTGGTGGTGTGTACTGACACCCGAGCCTAAAAAAAGTCAATATGATATTTTCGCATTTTTGGGTCGATGAAAGATGTGTTTTTTTCCTCATTGCCACTTTTTGGCCCCTCATTAGCCTACACATACCCATCATCTATTGGAAAATCTCTGGACCTCCTATATGCTTTGTTCTCCATGAATTTGACATCATGCCTAACTATAATCCTCCTAGCCCCTGGAATAAATATCCAATATTTAGGCTTTGAGGTTTCATTATACCCCACAAAGTACGAGGTCTTTCTGTGGTCTAATCTAACTTGGAACATGTAGGCCTTGAAATGTGACAAAATGCCAAACTCCCAAATATCCTGAAGTGGCTGAAATCTAGCTTCTTCCCTGAGAATGCCTCCTCTAGTGTCATCTTTCCCAATACCTTATGTGGAACCCTGTTCCGTATGTATACTGTCATACTACATGCCTCTGCCCATAAGTAGCATGGCATACCTGGTCATACAGCATAGCCCTTATTGCCTTCGATATAGAATGATTCTTCCTCTCAGCAACCCGTTTCTATTGTGGGTTGTAAGGAACATTCCACTCTCTCTTGATTCCTTCCCTGATACAGAACTCCTGGAACTCTTTCCCTTTGTACTCGCCTCCATTGTGTAACTAAAGAACCTCTATCTTCCTGCCTATCAAATTCTCCTCAAGAGCTTTGAACTCTTGGAAATGACTGAAGACCTCACCTTTGGTCTTCAAGAAGTATATCTAGGTCTTCCTAGAGAAATCATCAATAAAAGTAACAAAGTACTTGTATCCTTTGAGAGAATTCATCGACATTGGTCCACATATGTCTAAATGTACTAGATCAAGAACACCCTTGGATTTGGTCACTCCTTGGAAAAGATGCTTTGAAAAACTTCCCCAATACACATCCCTTACATACATCATCATGCTCTATGCTCACCTTTGGAACACATGTCACTGTCTCATGAAGCAATTTAAGTGCTCTATGATGTATATGGCCCATCCTCCTATTCCATAGCTCTCCTCGATCTCTAGGATTACTGCTACTCATGAGTGCTTTATGAGTATCAAATTGTAACCTGTAAAGCCGATTGCTTCTAACTCTAATAGATATGGGTGATTTCCAATTCTCATGCTTGATTAACACATGCACCCCTCTAAAGAGTACATTGTATCCTTTATCCTAAAGGACAGATATGAAAATCAGGTTCATACCCAATCCTGGCACATGCAACACATCATGAATGACAATCAGCTTGCCATTCTCCCTCTGAAATAAAACAGACCCTTTCCTAACTAGATTGAGTTTGGATATGTTCCCCATAGAAATTTGGATTCTGATGTCCTCCCTCTTATAACTGGAGAAGTACTCTCTAACTCTTTTTATATGAAATGATGCCCCACTATCTATATACCAAAGACCCTGTGAGTTTGAGCTAACCATACAAGTTATGAGTGAAAAATCATCCTCCATTCTACTAGAGAGCTCATCTGCACTTGTTGAAGTTGTCATCTACTTCTTGCCTTTCATTTTGTTTTTCTTCCTTTACAGGCAATCGTTGACATAGTGGCCAAACTCACGATAGCCATAGCACTTGATCTTAGACAAGTCCTTATTTTTCTCACTTTTAGGATTTGATCCTTTGCTAGACCCCTTCTTCACTTTCCTTTTTCCTGCTAGAGCAATGTTTTCCTGTTCTGCCTCACTTTTCTGACTATTACCGTTGGTTCCATTAACAGGACTTAGTCTAAGCTCCTCTTGAGTGAATTCACTCCATAGTTGATCCCAACTCAATAATATGTCTCATCCATTAATAACTTGAACAAAGACATTCCACTGCTTACTAAACCCATTTGGGGCTTTTCGTACTAGCTCGTCATCATCTGGTTTATATCCAACAGTTGCCAACTCATCCTTGACAAGTCTAAGCCTTGTGAGATAACTTGTAATGTCGTATCCCTTATTCATTCGAGTATTCCTCAAATTTTCTTTGAGAATTAGACTCTAGTTAGTGGTAGCATTCTGTACAGATTTAGAATAGTTTCCAACATCTTCTTCGCTATATCTAACTCTAAGATATGTGAAACTATGTGGTCCTTAACACCATCAAGAATTAGCATCTTAACCTTGGAATATTCCTTCTTATATGCTAAGATTTGTGATGGATTTGTAGGTACAGCTACAACACTGGTCACATATTCCTTGATACCATTCTCTTCTAGCAATAAAGAAATTATGACCTTTCTAGACACAAAAATTTTAGGCTTCATCCAATCTGTCCTAATCTCTTAAAATTGTTGAGTCCGTCTCAAAAGATGAGAAAAACCAAATAATTCTGAAGAGGTTGAACTAGGTTTTATAAACCCTTGATTTTTCCTTCACGTGCCTTCACTGAGTCTTTTCTGCCCTTAGATCAGCTCTAATACCATGTGAAAATTCTATTGCAGTTACTGATTATTAATCTCCTATCCATATAGATTATTTGACTGCTGAAAATTAATTCACAACAAATATTGAAAATAACACAACTACAATTTCACAAATAAAATCACAGGAATAGAGAAGAAAATATGAAAAATAATAAATACAATATTTTAGGACAAATTGTCCTTAGAAAAACCCGTAGGGAAAACCAATTCAATAGATGAGGAATTTTTTATTAAACTTCAACAAATCAAGAGATACATAAACTACTTGCCTCTTACTGGTAGAGCTCTGGAAATATTTCTTCTCCACCAAAAATTATTCCCTCAATTTCTCCTACTAAAATTCCAATGTTGTTGTCTCCAACTATCACTACACCCTTGCTATCACTGTAAAACTATTTGCTATCACTTCAAATCTATTTGCTATCACTACAAATATTACTCAAGTGTGTGTTCTCCAAATTCCCATTGACCCATTTTTATAATCATCTCATTGAAAAACCAATGGCCATGATTTAATCTCAATCGATGGTTAATATTAACTAGACTCTAACAAACCCTAACTAACTAGTTTCTAGAAGTCTCTATCTAGGAATCAAATAATTAACTAGTTTCTAGAAGTCTCTAGAAGATTAACTAGTTTGTCAATAGATGCCTATGTAACTAACGTTGTGCCTCATTTCTTTTCTAAATGTTATGATATTTCTTTGCATGTAACTTGTTGGAACTGTAAAATTCTAATAATTTCATATGTTTTTCATACCCTTGAGTTTCTAGAATAATCATCACCATATGCACAGGGCCTTCCTTCATGACTTTTTGCTTGCAATTTGCCTATATTTATCCCGTATGATCCATCAAGTCTGCATTTTTCACATTGTGATCCATATCGGCATGAGTCTCTTGGGGTCTCCCCGACCTATAATGCATTTTTTGCTTATATGTATCTACTGCAGGTCTATCGGCAGGACTTCTTTACTGTCACGGTGATCAGAATTCATCTATTGTTCCGTTTGGCAGGACTTTCACATTGTTTCGATGACAGAAAGGATACACATTTTGGCAGGAGTTTGGTCTTCAATATATTGTTTCACCGAGTGCTTTATGTCTCGCTGACCGGCATATATGGAATTGCATCGGTGAGAGTTCTTCCTTTGATGAAATGTCTTGGTGAACTCGCCTAGTCTTGCTGACCGTTGATGGGCGAATACATATCGGGAGGAGTTTAAGTTGCATCGGTCGAACTAAGCGATATTGAAGTGAGGTCTTGGCGAGTGACCTTCGGTCTCGCCAACATTACACAAAAGGTACTCATCAGTGAGAGGTTTTTCTTTGTTGTAATATCATGGCAAACTTCCTTTGTCTTACCAACCAATAACATAAAAGATACATCTCGGTAAGACTCATGAACTTCAGAGTAGATGCTCAGCGAACCCGTCTTGTCTCACCGATAAAGCAAAACGAGGACACTGTCGGTATAAGAATTGAGTTGTCTCGGTGAATAGGTATGATCACGTGGGATTTCGGTAAGACATAATATGCTCTATGTGAGGTCTCCCCAATATCATAAAGTTACAGCGAAGCGGATGAAGCAAGGAGGAACATTTCGGTAAGAAAACTTCTTATGTCTCTGCGAATGGGAAAAAACATTAATGGTGACTTTTGGTATAATGAAGTATTATCTATATGAGGTCTCCCTGATATCAAAATGTTACAGCGATACACAAGAATGAGTAGGGTGACTGATAGTGATATAATTTCCTTCAGCATGACTACGATTTGTCTTGGCGACTGTTCTAGTGTTGATTAATAAAATTCAAATGTTGTTGGCCAACATGAAATGAGCCCGAATTCAGCGGTAGGCTGACATGGGATCTCAATGTGATGTTTTTCGGATGTTGGTGTATAAATATGCATTTTGCAATTGTAAAATGATCATCAGCTATTAGTTATTCGATATACAGTAGGAAAATTAGATGGATACAATACAATAGATTTATCAGATTAGAGACTATGATGCATGTTTTCAAAATGGAGGTATTTATGAAAGTCAATTGATGTTGCTACACATTTCTGGTGTTAATTATCTGTTGAGTTTATTGAAAAGTATTGCTAAGCTGTCTCCAAATTGATTCTTTCTAGTTGTTTAAATTGATATAACAAGATTATTTTCAATTCATCAATGCACATTTGTTGTATCTGTGTGGTTAAGGGTGATCCCATAATAGTGGTTTACAATTTTTGGCCAAACTAGACACTGAAATTATTATTTTTAACTAAATCTTCACATTCGGGCACCTATAGCGGCTAAACTGTGAGGAATTTGAAGATGGTGCATACTAGAGTCTCATCAAATTTTTTCTGTAGATTCTAAAAATATATTTTTCAAAATTTTTGGAATCAAATTGCACTTCTTTTTCCATCTCGCACGAAAATAGATTTTTTTCAGAAAACCACATTTTTAAAAAGTGACGCACACCGTATAACGCATAACTTTTTTTCCATGAAGGATAAAATTCTAATTCTTTCAAATTTAGATTTTTAACTCTGATATCTAGTGCTTCCACTTGGTTAGATAGTTTTTTATTGAATATTTTTCCTTAATCAAGTTTCAAAGTCAAACAAATTACAATTCCATCTTTATACGTAACTTTTTTGTATATGTCAAAATTTAATTTAATTTTTTTTTGTTGGATCAAGGACTTCAATATCTAGTGCACTTATATTTTTTATTTTATTTTTTGATAATCTTCTATATTTCCACATGTGAAGAACAAAGAAATTCATTTTCGATGAAAAACCTATGTTTAATAAAACTTTAAAAAAAAATGCATAACAAAACCAAAACATATTAAAATTATATTCATTGGATAGCTTGTGCTGAGGAATACCATAATCATTTGAAATAAATTTTAAATGAATTCATTTGATCCCCAAAATCTAAATCAAAAGTGATTCTTTATTTTTTGATAGGTGTAAAGGAGATGCATTTATAGGTATGGTTTAAAACTAGCGAGGTTCTATCCAAGGGGGTTTGATATAAGGTGATTTGATCAAACCCTCTTCAATTGGAATCCTTAAAATGGAACTTTTTAAGGCTTAAATCATTATATTCTCTAAAAATATGTGATTTCAGCTAAAATTTGTTCCTCTCAGGAATTGTAAACCACTATTATGACAACACCCTTAATCGATTGGTTCTTTCAAGAAAATATTAAATCCTTTTAGTTGATCACAGTAATCAGAGAGATTCATTTGGATTGTCAAATTAGAGCTTAGTAGTCACAGTCTTGCATGTTTATATACAAGTTGTAAACAAAATATATGCCAGATAACTTGAGTTCTCCCCAAAGAAGTGTTGTTCATCTTGATTTAATTTGGCTCCACATACCCAACAAGGAACTAGTCTCTGCACTTCATCATTTGGATTCATTTAATTTCTTTACATCTGTTAATTGAATACTTTAGGATTTAGCTTTAAGTATTACTATACATTTTGTACCAAGTTTGAATTCATTTGTTCACTTTCATTTGCTATTGTGGACAAATCACTACAAGAAGGATAATTATAAGTCAAGTCTGCTTCATTCAAATAGGTACACCCACCTAGGTCTGGTAGCACCTGAAGAGTAGAAGGTTTAATTCATTTGACCTTGTCTATTTCCCTAAAATGTGCTAAGAGATTGGTAGCCTCTTGAGGCATTCTGCCTGCGTTTTTGAGAGCTAAAAAATTGGTGACTCTGCTGGGAAATACATTCAGAATCAGGGCCTTAATCATAGAGTCAAGAACTTTATACAGACTCCGCTGGGAATAAGAAATATCAAATATTTTCTCACTTTTGAGAAGTGAGTGGCAACTCTGACAAGAACATTACAAACATGAATGGAAGAATATCTCAATACAGGGGAGGTCATACTGGAGCTCCTGCTGACAGTAGTAAGTGGACACATAAAGATGACAAGCGTGATAAGGAAAAAAGGATAATTGAGGACATGTGCCTAACAGATAAAGATAAAGCATCAAGAGCACATGGTGAAACTTATAATCGTTATGATACATGGAGAGATAATTCTAGTGTAGAACTTTGTACCCCTGAAGAGCAAGTAAATCCTTTTCACGATCCTCAGAAACAGGTCGAGTTCAGAGCTGAACTTGAGGCTAAATGAATCATAATTCAGCAAGAATATGATTTTAAAATGCAAGGTAATCAGAATGAACATATTGATCATGAAATCCTCAAGATGATTATGAACCTTCAATTCCTAAAGATGTAAAAGCACGGTTGGAATTACAGAAGAAGGAGATAGAAGAATTAAAAGTTGAATTGCAGAAAGCCCAAATTACTAATAAGGCATTTGGTCTCCTGAAGTATGTACCACCTCATAAGCAGGGTAACCATGGTGCAGGGCCTTCTGATCCATCAGGACTTCCTCACCATCAATTAGGGAATCAATGCAGATAGCCAAATCATCCACCTCACATTCCTACTCAGCATACAAATATGCAACCACCTCATAATCAGCATTATGTGCCACACCACCATACATAATTCAACAATCCTCTACAACAATATCAATACCCACCTAACCCTCCTCCTCATCAGTATACAACAATGATCAGACAGTTTGATTTAGCAGGATTTCATTTATACCCTTACCCTATGGATGGCAGTTGGAGGGGTTTGGTGCCTAAGTTCATAGGGAGTAATGCAATTATCGTTGAAGATCATTTAAGAAGCTTCAATGCCTTCATTCAAGATTTGGATGTACCTTATGAAGATCTACATATGAGGCTATTCATGATGTCGCTGACTGAAGAAGACAGAGATTGGTTCAACAGCCTAACAACAGCCTCTATTGATTCGCTCCAGATATTCCAGGACCAATTCCTCGAGCAATATGGGAATCAAAGTGCACCTGATGTTGCTCTTCATGAATTGATGCGAATTTAGAAAAATCATAATGATTCAATTTATGATTTTAATTGAAGATTCAATAAACTGCAGAATAAAATACCTCCTGGATCAAGACTGCCAGACTCTGTTTATTTGAGTGTTTATTTGAATGTGTTCAATCCTAAAATAGGGTATGAACTGAGAAATAGATTTCTGAGAGATTTGGCTGAAGCACAGAAAAAAGCACTAACAATTGAGAACAATAGGAAGGCTGTTGGGATAGTCAGTAAAAAAGACAACCCTAGGGTTCCTTAGCAAAGCAAAAATTATCAGTACAGACAAGAGAATACATACAAAAATGAAAGGCCAAGGTTGCATGATATGCCTTATAATACAGACTAGAAGGATGGAAAACCTATAACAGCTAGGCCAAGAAACAAAGAGACTCCTGATCCATTGAGGCAGAATGGAACCTATATGGTGAATAACAATTATTTTTGTGAAGCTTGTGATAAGCCACATTCCCCAGACTATTGTGTTGTAGCTCAAAAAATGCAAGAGGAGGGAATGCTGACAGGAAATGGTGGAGAAGATCACATAGTATATTTGACTTCAAATACCTTTCACCATGTTGAGGAGAGTTACTCATCTTCAGAGGATGAAGGTTATAAGTATGATGTTTCAAATCAGATATATAATGTCCATATGGCTGAATAGCAGGTCCTTTCTGATTCTGAAGAAGATTATACAGAGCCACATTCTGTTGAGGTTCCTGCTTAATGCAGTATGAGGAGACTCACCAAAGATGAAATAGAGAGACTAACTGTTGTTGCTGTTGAGGAAGCAAAGAGTAAATACTAGTTGAGAAATAGGACAGTAAATGAGAAGGAAGATGTCCCTAAAGGAATCTTTATGAAGGAACAGAAAGTGACACAAGGAATTGTGAAGAAGCCAGAAAATAAACAGCATGATAAAAGTGAACAGAGGTCTATCCAAAAGGAGGAAGTGAAGGAATTACACAAAGAGATGCAAAAGCCTGACCCGCCTAGTAAAAGGGAAAAGGAAGAAAATAAAGGAGAAATGTCAGAACAGAAGAAAATTGTTAAGGTGGAGGGCTCTTCTTTTGACTTCACTCAGGCCTTATCTCAGGTAAAAATGTCTATTCCACTACTTGAGATGATGAAAATTAAGGAATACAAAGATAGTGTTGTTAAATTGATAAAAAATGGAAACGAAAAACATATGAATTCTGAAAATAGAGTAGCTATTAAAGCAGTCAACAGACAGGAGAAAGTAAATATCTCAGAGGTCTGCTTGAGTGATGTGTTAGCAACTCCCCCACAAGTTGATCCTTTTTTCACTACATTACTCATAAATAACAAAATGTTGAGGAATTGCATGATAGACTTTGGTGCTACTATAAATATCATGCCAGTAGGAGTTATGAAGCAGCTTGGCATGTGGGTTGATACATATGAGGGGAAGTGCTATGCAATGGATAACCGACCTGTTCCTATGGTAGGCATTATGATAGATGTTGAATTCAAGCTGGCTACTTATCCATAGGTGGCTTATAATATAGATATAACAGTGATTGATACTCCTCCTCAGTTTGGGATGCTTCTATCAAGACAATGGATAGCAGCAGTTGGAGGAAATGTTCAGTTTGATCTGTCTTATGCTACAATTCCAATGAATGGTCAGGAGGTCAAATTGTATAGGGATCCAAGAATGAACCAGCTGGTTGATTATGTACCACAAGATCAGATCAATTATTTTTGTAATGTTGATCTTGGAAGTTTTAAGATAGAATCAGCCCAGCTAGAATTAACCAATAGTGATCCAATTGAATTAAGCATGTGACATAAAGCTGCAATGAAGTGTGAAAGATGTATTTTGATGGAGCATGCAGCCAAGAAGGTAATGGAGTTGGGATTGTGTTTGTTTCACCTGAAGGTATTACATTTAAATATTCATTCCTGTTGGCATTTGAATGTACAAACAATGTGGCAGAATATGAAGCTTTATTGACAGGTCTAAACATAGCTGTGAAACATAAGATCAAGTTGCTAGCTATTCTTGGAGATTCTGAGTTGGTTGTTTCACAAATTAAGTCAAGGTATGTAGCAAAGCACAAAATATTGAAACAATACATGAATGTTGTATGGGACACAATTGAGTTGTTTGATGCCTTTTCGATTGAGTGGATTGATAGATCAAATAACATAATGGCTTATTTTTTAGCAAATGTGGCACTGAAAAGTGATGATATCACATTGGTTGGGGTGTCACAGATTGAGTTCAAGACAAGGCCTATTGTTCCTGATAACATTTATAGTTGGCAGGTTTTCAATGATGATACTGACCTTTTGAAATTCCTTCATTGTATAGATCAATATGAAGCCCAAGAAATTGAATTCAATGCTTTCGTTGAAGAAGTGGATGGGAAGCAAACAGTGTTTGGAAAGGAGATCTTACAGCTCAAAACAAATAAGCTTCCTAAGGGCTTAGTGGCATTAGAGAGAGTGTATGATGGAAATGATCGGTCCCTCATGAAGCAAACACCAATCAAAAGAGAAGATGTTGAAGAGATTAACTTGGGGACTAAGATGGCACCAAGAAGGGTGTACATAGGAAATAAGATAAGCCCTACAATTAGAAGAATGTTGATAGAGCTGCTGAGAAAGTATAAGCATGTGTTTGCTTGGTCTTATGAAGATCTAAAGGCATACAGCGAAGATTTATTTCAGCATGAAATACCATTGAAACCAAATGTTAAGCCATTCAGACAAAAGCAAAGGCCTATAAATCCAACATTGGAGCCTAAGATGCAGGAGGAATTGGCAAAGCTCAGAGATGGAGGAATCATTAAACCAATCAGGCATTCAACTTGGGTCTCGAACTTGGTCCCTGTGAGAAAGAAGAATGGAGACATCAGACTATGTGTAGACTTCAGGAATTTGAATATGGCATCTCTCAAGGACAATTATCCTCTACCCAATATGGAGGCTATATTGCATAAAGTAACAGGGTGCGAGTTGTTGTCTATGATGGATGGGTTTTCAAGGTATAACCAGGTTAAGGTCAAAGAATCTGAGCAATATAAAATAGCATTTACAACTCCTTGGGGAACGTATGTATACATAAGAACGCCATTTGGTCTCACTAATGCAGGAGCGACTTTCCAAAGAGCTATGGATGTGGCATTTGCAGATTTGATCAATGCTATCATGGTCATGTACCAGGATGACTTGACTGCTTACTCGAAAAAGGCTGAAGATCATGTGCAACATCTGGAAAAGGTATTTATTAAAGACCTAGAATATGGTATTAGCTTAAACCCTAAGAAGTGTCATTTTGCAGTCACAGAAGGTAAGCTTTTAGGACATATTGTCTCAAAAGAAGGGATTAGGATAGATCCTGAGAGGGTTGAAGCTATTGACAAAATTCTTGTTCCCAAAACTGTTAAGGCTATACAATCATTCTTTAGACAAATTAATTTTGTTAGGAGATTTGTTTCCAATTTTGCTGAAATCATTAAACCCATATCAAAAATGTTAAAGAAATGACAGAAAATGGAATGGACTGCAGAGGCCTTGGAAGCTTTTATATCTATCAAAAGGGCCATCAAGGGGGCTCCTGTCCATAAATCTCTAGATTTTACAAAGCCTTTTCAGATATTTTATTTTGCTTCAATGCACACAATTGTTGTTGTTATGCTACAGAAGAATGAGGATGGTCATGAACAGCCTGTGTCTTTCTTCAGTAAGTCATTACAAGGGTTTGAATTGAAGTATGATATAATGGAAAAACAAGTGTTTACATTAGTGAAAGCTACTAAAGCATTCAGACCATATCTTGTTGGAGCAAAGGTGATTGCCTATGTCCCTCATGCAGTTGTCAAAGATATCCTGACACAATCTGAAGTAACAGGAAAAAGATGCAAATGGATTAATAATATCTAGGAGTTTGACATGGAGATACAGATTACCAAACTTGTGAGAGGTCAAGGTTTGGCTAGGTTGATGGCAGAATCCAATATTGAGGCAAATCAAATCTACAATGTTGAAGAAGGAACTACAATTGCAAGCATTGAGCACACCCCTTAGTATACTGATATCATGCATTACCTTAAGTACATGAAGTGTCCAGAGGAATTGAGTGACAGCCAGAAAAGAACTTTGAAGTTGCAGGCATCTAAATATGCTTTCATGGATGGAGATCAGTTTTGGAAGAATAGGGATGGTATACTGTTGTTATGTCTTGATGAGTCTCAAGCCAAACATGTCCTAAGTGAAATGCATGAAGGATTTTGTGGAGGACATTACTCAGCAAAGACAACTAAGCACAAAATTCTCAAGGTAGGCTACTACTAGCCTAGGGTCTTTGACGACACTTTTACACATGTAAGAAAATGTGAGGCCTGCGAGAAGTTCTCTGGAAAATTGAGGTATCAGGCTTCTTTGCCACTTCGACCTTTGCAGGCTAATGCCCCTTTTCATCAATGGGGAATTGATTTCATTGGAGAGATACAAGAAAAATCAAGTGGAGGACACAAGTGGATACTGGTTGCCACTGATTATTTTACCAAATGGGTAGAAGCAATCCCAACTAAACAAGCTACAAGTAAAGTGGTGACAAATTTCCTGATGGACAACATTATCACCAGATTTGGTACACCACTGAGGTTAATCACAGACAGTGGGATGTGTTTCAAGTCAGATGAATTCAAAAGCTTTTGTGACACATATGGCATTACCATTTCTTATGCAGCTCCTTACCATCCACAAGCTAATGGTCAAGCAGAGTCCAGCAATAAGAGTCTTTTGAAGATTATAAGGAGGATGTTAGGACAGAACAAGAAGGCTTGGAATTCAAAATTAAAGCTGGTTGTATGGGCTGATAGGATTACTGTGAAAAAGGCGATTGGAAAATCCCCATTTGAACTAGTGTATGGAGTACAAGCCAGGATGCTTTTGCAGAATTTGTTACCAGTCTACAAGTTTGTCTTTCAGGAAGATTTGGATATTCCTAAACCTATGGAGGGAAGACTAGAGCAACTAGCTGAACTTGATGAAATAAGGAAAGTTGCCCAAAACCATAACATGAAGTTACAGACACAGATGAAGTATCTATTTGACAAGAATGCAAAGGATAGAAAATTTGAAGAGAATGACTTGGTGTTGATGTGGAATGCAAGGTGTCAGGAGAAGGGTAAGCATGGTAAATTTGAAGCTTTGTGGCTGGGACCTTTTGTTATTGTTGGGAAGAGAGGTGAAGATTCATATTATCTACAGAATATGGTTGGCGAAGATCAGGAGTTGCTTGTTCATGGGAAATTCCTGAAGCATTTTTTCTCTTGAGCAACACAGAGGATTAAGGGTTTCCAGTGCATGGACAACTCTTGATGATCCTCTTTAAAATTATTTTCCATGCACAGTAGTTTAGGGTTCTAGTTCACCTCCATTTTGCATTCTTTTTTTCATTCATCTCCATTTCCATTTTGCTCACTGGTTCCTCATTTTGTGTCTGGTCTGCTCACCCAAAGATTTGGATCCTTGCAATGATCTTACTATTATTCATCCCCAGACGAAGCCACTGTTGGAACTGTAAAATTCTGATAATTTCATATGTTTTTCATACCCCTGAGTTTCTAGAATAATCATCACCATATGCACAGGGCCTTCCTTCATAACTTTTTGCTTTCATTTTGCCTATATTTATCCTGTATGATCCATCGAGTCTGCATTTTTCACATTGTGATCCATATCGGGGTGATCCCACAATAGTGGTTTACAATTTTTGGCCAAACTGGACACTAAAATATTTTTTTTAACTAAATCTTCACTTTCGGGCACCTATAGTGGCCAAACTATGAGGAATTTGAAGATGATACAAACTATAGTTTTGTGAGATTTTGTCTATAGATTCTAAATATTTTGTTTCAAAATTTTTGGAATCAAATTGCACTTCCTTTTCCATCTCCTTCGAAAACTAGTTTTTTTCAGAAAACAACATTTTAAAAAAGTGACGCTCACCGTCTAACACAACTTTTTTTCCATGAAGGATAAAATTCTTATTCTTTCGAATTTAGATTCGTAACTCTGATATCTAGTGCTTCCACTTGGTTAGATAGTTTTTATTGAATATTTTTTGTTTAATCAAGTTTTGAATTCAAATCAATTATAATTTAGACATAGCGACCATATAACGCGTAAAATTTTTTTGTATGTATCAAAATTCAATTTTTTCTTTGTTGGATCAAGGACTTCAATATCTGGTGCACTAATATTTTTTAAATTTTTTTTTATAATCTACTATTTTTCCACATGTACAGAATAGAGAGCTTGATTTTTGGTGAAAAACATACATTCATGAGAAAATAAAAAATAAATATAATAAAAAAATTAAATTTATTTAAAATTATACTTTTTGGGAAGCTTATAATAAGGACTAAATACTTTCAAAAAATAAATTTTAAATGAATTCATTTGATCCCCCAAAAGGTAAATCAAAAGTGGTTTTTTATCAGCATTTTGATAGGTGTAAAGGAGACTCTGTTATAGGTATGGTTTATAACTAGCGAGGTTCTATCCAACGGGATTTCATTTAAGGTAGTTTGATCAAACCCTCTTCAATTGGAATTCTTTAAATGGAACCTTTTAAGGCTCAAATCATTATATTTTCTAAAAATATGTGATTTTAGTAAAAATTAGATACTCCTAGAAATTGTAAACCAGCTTTGTGGGATCACCCATCGGCATGAGTCTATCGGGGTCTCCCCGACCTGTAATGCATTTTTTGCTTATATGTATCTACTGCATGTCTATCGGCAAGACTTCTTTACTGTCACGGCGATCAGAATTCATCTATTGTTTCATTCGGCAGGACTTTCACATTGTTTCGACGATAGAAAGGATACACATTTCGGCAGGAGTTTGGTCTTCGGTATATTGTTTCACCGAGTGCTTTATGTCTCACCAACCGGCATATATGGATTTGCACCGGTGAGAGTTCTTCCTTTGATGAAACGTCTTGGAAAACTCACCTAGTCTTGCTAACCACTGATGGGTGAATACATATCGGGAGGAGTTTAAGTTGCATCAACCGGACTAAGTGATATCGGAGTGAGGTCTTGGCGAGTGACCTTCGGTCTCGCTGACATTGTAACACAAAAGGTGCTCATTGGTGAGAGGTTTTTCTTTGTTGTAATATCATGGCAAACTTCCTTTGTCTTACCGACCGATAACATAAAAGATACATCTCGGTAAGACTCATGAACTTCAGAGTAGAGTCTCAGCGAACCTGTCTTGTCTCGCCGATAAAGCAAAATGAGGACTCTGTCAGTATAAGAATTGAGTTGTCTCGGCGAATATGAATTTTCACGTGGGCTTTCGGTAAGACATAATATGCTCTACGTGAGGTCTCCCCGATATTATAAAGTTATAGCGAAGCGGATGAAGGGAGGAGGCACATTTTGGTAAGAAAACTTCTTATGTCTCTACGAATGGGAAAAAACATTAAGGGTGACTTTCGGTATAACGAAGTATTATCTATATGAGGTCTCCCCGATATCAGAATGTTACAGTGATACACAAGAATGAGCGAGGCGACTGACAGCGATATAACTGCCTTCAACATGACTAGGATTTGTCTTGGCGACTGTTCTAGTGTTGATTAATAAAATTCAAATATTGTTGGCTGACATGAAATGAGCCCGAATTCAGTGGTAGGCCGACATGGGATCTCAATGTGATATGTTTTTCGGATGCTGGTGTATAAATATGCATTTTGCAATTGTAAAATGATCATCAACTATTAGTTATTCAATATACAGTAGGCAAATTAGATGGATACAGTACAATAGATTTATTAGATCAGAGACTATGATGCATGTTTTCAAAATGGAGGTATTTATGAAAGTCAATTGATGTTGCTGCACATTTTTGGTGTCAATTATCTGTTGAGTTTATTGAAAAGTATTGCTAAGCTATCTCCAAATTGATTCTTTCTAGTTTTTTAAATTGATATAACAAGATTATTTTCAATTCATCAGTGCACATTTGTTATATCTGTGTGGTTAATCGATTGGTTCTTTCAAGCAAAGATTAAATCATTTTATTTGATCACAGTACTCAAATAGATTCATTTGGATTGTTAAAGTAGAGCTTAGTAGTCATAGTCTTGCATGTTTATACAAGTTGTAAACAGAATATATGTCAGATAACTTGAGTTCTCCCCAGAGAAGTGTTGCTCATCTTGATATCATTTGACTCTGCATACCCAACAAGGCACTGGTCTCTGCACTTCATCATTTGGATTCATTCAGTTTCTTTACATCTGTTAATTGAATACTTTAGGATTTAGCTTTAAGTATTGCTATACATTTTGCACCAAGTTTGAATTCATTTGTTCACTTTCATCTACCATTGTGGACAAATCACTGCAAGAAGGATAATTATAAGTCAGGTCTGCTTCATTCATATAGGTACACTTGCAGCCTAGGTCTGGCAGCACCTGAAGAGTAGAAGGTTTAATTCATTTGACCTTGTATGTTGCCCTAAAACGTGCCAAGAGATTGGCAGCCTCTTGAGGCATTCCGCCTGCGTTTTTGAGAGCTAACATAAACTATAATAAGAATCGCCCCTTAAGTGCAATCCTAATACATGTGAATTCGATCTAGTATGAGAAACTAAATTATGCTACATATAAGTGATCTAGAAAAATGTTGCCTAAGGTAAACCTATTTTATTTTGCTACTTCAGAAGCTAAATATGGCAAGGTGGTGTTTACAAGCATCTTTATGAGATTATCGAATTGATAGAGAACACGTTCTCCTAGCGTAACTCTCTTCTTCAAACAAATTAATAGTAATAACCTGAATATTGAAAAAAAATTGAGCTTGACTCCTTATAGGAAGGTAAGAAGAAAATAAAATTATGAACAAGCAATTGAAGAGAGATTTTTCTTTGATTTCTAATAAGTTAGCAAGTTAATAAATATCTGTTCATCATGCATGAATGGAATTAGGGAAACTTAATTTTTTAATTCTCTCTTTTTCTCTAGGTTTAACTCACATTCTCTCCTTCTACCTTCTATAAATATATACTTTGATCTTTCAATTTGGAGAAGGTTGAAAAGATTTTGCAGGCTCATGTTATGAGATCTACCAATATTTTTCCATTATTCCACTTTTCATGGGTTGTACTCATTTTGTTCATACTTATC
>VDFB02345310.1:0-16104 GCA_007258455.2 Sequoia sempervirens
TTCCATTTTTCTTCTCAACCTCTCCATCTCTCACCATTCAAACTTACCAGACAACCTCACAGCCGTTGATTCTTGCCAGCCAGGATTGTGCCTGCAAAAAGCTATAAAAAGGACTGTCGGGTCTTTGAAATCATAGAGAAGCTTTCAACAGATAAACTATAGCCAAATTGCAAATAGCATAAGCCTTTTAGCATTCTCATTTCATAGCATAGCATAAGATCATAGCATATCATGGCCAATCATCCACATAGTTTAGTTTCAATTTACAGTCCCTGTGCATAATCTACAGCCCCTGTGCATATCCGTCAACATTCTCACCTCCACCAGCATACAAGATAGAGAACTTCCTTTGAATACTCATTCTGCAGATTGCCATTTGGAGAAGCCAAGCTTACACAATCTGAGAGCAGCAGCTTCGAACAAATCTCTGGAGATAGAGGAAGATGGAATGCCTTTGAAGAAGCTTCATTTGTTACTCTTTCAAAATTAATTAGCTTTCCTTCAGTTTAAAGTTCTTTTATTTGTGTTTATTGTTGTCATTTTGATAACATATATTATCTTGCACAATACCATAAAACATGAAGAGAGAAGATAAAATGCTCTATTGTATTGATTCAAAGTGTTTATTGTATTACAAGTCCATCTAAGTTACAATTCCATGAAAAATAGCTCCAAGAAACAAAGCTATCATGTTGTTGGAAAGAAAGAACTCCCCCAAAACTTAAATCTGAAGATACTTAAGCAAAACTGAAACCAACAACCCACACAAGTCCTTCTAGAAACCCTAGGTCAGATGAAGCACAAAAGCCAAAATGGAAGCTTCCAAAAACACTCCAAAAGTCCTCCAAATGTAGAAAGGAAAAGCTAAGTCCAAGCTCACACTAAAGGTGTGACAAAATAGCCTCCAAAATAGTCATTTCTCTCAAAAATAGTCAAACACTACTCTCACAATTTCCACATGTCTGCCAGTTGTTTGAATCATGCAATATGTGTGATTTGAAAACACAAGACTCCAAAAATCCATTAAAGATAATAACTTGATTAGGTGATTTATAATACAACACTTAATCAAGTTATTTTACATTTCAAAGCAAACTATAAGAGGGCCCACCATCAATATGAATTACCTTACATTTGCAAATGAAAAATACCAAAGTGATTAGCAAATCACTTAAATGATATCTTTTTATTTTGAAACAAATGCAAAAACAATAATGAAATGCCAACATTCTTTTAAAAGTATTAAACAAGGTCACAATTTCTCCAAGGCACTTGATCATTTTACCTTTTCAATCATTTTGCACTCCAAAGCCACCTGTGGTCAACATTCTTCTGATTTGGAAAGGAAAAATAAAAGGCTCCAGTTTGGCCTAGATGGCCGACCTCCACACTTCTTGGAAGGGAATTTTCTAAGTGTTCAAGGCATTAAGGCACTCATGATGTTCATGACCAAAAGGTCAAAGGCATGACCTAACTTGACATACTCCATATGTTTGTTTGAAACACTTAGCGATATTTCACAAGGCATAACAAATGCCTAAGTCAACAAATGCTTGAAGAAAAACAAAATGCCTAAGTCAAGAACTTAGGACTCGACCCCCACTATGCATTAATATGAGTTTGATTTTTAAAACATGGGATAAAAATACCATTGGCATCTAGAAGGGTCAAACCCTAATCATCAAAAGCTAAAAATGTGGAAAAACACCATCATTTTCTCGATCGAGCACTTTGGCAGAGACATGTCGCGCTGACATAGGGTTTTCAAGAGCTTTCAATGGAAAATTTTGGTAGCAAATAGAGGCATCTTCACTCAGAAATCAGCAAAAAGGTTTGGGTAAGCCCTTCATAAGCAAACTTCTGTATTTTTTGCTCAAATTTTTAAGAGAAGAAGCTCAAGATCAAGCTCTGCTTGTTCATAAAATGATGAAATTGGTATCTTTTTGTATTTTCCTTCACTTCTGAAGAAAACCTCTTGCATTTCCTTCTCTTTAACTAAGATTAGAATCATACCATAGCATTCATCTTACTGTAGACTTCTTACCTTTAACTCGTAACTCCATGATTTCTTTTATTTCAAAGTGAATGACAAGCTCACTTCGAGCTCTGTAAGTGTAGAAAACAGTGAATATTAATGCTTCCTATGTATTCCATTTTGTCTTCAATCTCCTTCTAGGGGTGTACTATTGATCTAAAGCCACCCATCATCTTGCATCTGGTCTTAAGAACCAGAAGTGTTGTCTGGCTGGCTATCTTCATTAGCAACTGAAATTCCCTCGGATGTACTTCCACCACTGGAGCCTCCAACTTGATTTGGGAGCTCTCTAAGAAAGAACTCTATTGCACATTCTTTTGTACCTAAGTTTGATAAATCTTCAACCACTTTGCTTCTTTCAAAACCCATTGATGTTATTTCTGCGATATCCCCTTGTAAATATTTTCTCCTCTTTCGTCTCCTGGAGTCCATAGAATGCTGCAAAATAGAGTTTGATGCAGGATCTGTTAATTCATCCAAGGATTTTTGCATGTCATTTTCATTCTTTTGAAGTGATTTTGATGCTAGGGCTTTCTCATACCCAAGTGAAGCAAGTCTGGAAAGAATTGTCATATCTACTGCCTTTCCCATTAGTGTCCTGCCATAAGATTTTTGCTCTCTGATCTCTTTATTTCTCAGTTTGTCTTCTTGTATTCATTATTAATTCTTTCTTTTTCTTCAATGGAAAACTCTACTACATGCTGAACATTTTGACCAGACATTCTTAAAGCCCATTTGGATTGTTGCTCTGTATAACCCATGCTCACAAGTTGTGCCAAAGCTTCATCTAAGATCTGAAGCTTGTTGTATTTCTCTTGAGCCACTTTCAGTGCCTTGTGTGATTCTTTAAATAATTCAATATGGAATGAAACAATCCCTTCCAAAAGCTCTAGTCATGTAAATCTATCTGAAACCATCACTATAACACTTTCAAATAAATTTCTGGTAAGGTCTATCTTCAATCTATATTCAAAATTTTGTACTAAACAATGCTTCCAAGATGTCTCACATAGCAAGTTCTGGAAAAAATCCTCCTTGCAGAACCCTAGCTCTCTCCATATTGGCACCATAGCAACATTCAAGCCCTTTGTGAGCTTCTTTTAAGTGTCTTCCAGCCATAGACAAGTAGGATATGTCGTGCAGCATGAAATAACACCAAACTGTGTCTATTTGCAATAGAGGAACATTGTCCACCATCTCAAGTACTTTTTTATTACAAAGGGTAAATGCCTCCTCTCCCATGGAAAGTATATTAGGAACCTCTTTATATTGTCCCTTTTCAATAAAATGTCAACCTTTTGCATGAAGCATTAGTCCCATCATAACAGCTCTTTGGTCAGTCTCAGAAACACCTGACATCTTTTCCCCATGCTAATTCTCAAGTTCAATGCTGAACTGATCAACTGGGAATGAATCATTGGTATGTGTCTTTGTCATAGCATCTACTACAGCTAGAAGCTTTTGCTTCTTTCAAAACCCATTGATGTTATTTCATTTGTATGTTATGTTGCTTACTATTTGTGAAATAAGCAATCACCTACTCCATATTCGATACATTCTCATCTTTTAGCTAAGCTGCTAAAATGACCCATGTCTAGGGTCTACTAGCCTTCTCAATCGAATCAACAATAATATCTTGATCAATAGTTATTTTTCATGAGAAAAACCTATTGCCAGCTTCCAAGATAATAACTCTAGAGATAGATAATGAATTGGCTTAGTTATAATCAATTCTCTCATTGTTGTTATGTTCCCTTCTCCTTTATTAAGGGCTGAATTTTAAATCTGTATCTTTGACATTTAGATGAGAAAAATGCACTATCCAAATGTTGTTACTTTGATCATGTTTTGAATGATCAGACTTTACAAACTTCTGTCATGTTCCTCAAGATCATATTGTTGTCATCAAACCACTCAAGGTATTATTATTGTTGCATTACTTCACAATCATAGACTGACGTATCCAATACAACCTTAACTCTACTTCAACACCCATTGCACAGTATCTTCTTCAGAATATTAGACATTTTGAATCATTCTCTTCTTCAAATTTTTTGAAGAACCATGACTATGAAAAGCATGACCATTAACAAGGCACCATTATGTAACTCTGATTAGCATGAACTTGTTGCCCCCTCATGATATGGTTGTTAGTGAAGCATGTATCTTGTTCTTACTGCCAATTTTTGAATTTTCTTGTAGAGACACTGTCACAATAACATCCTTTTGATGGCAGTGTCATAAATACTTTCAATATGTAGTTATAAATGTTGTTGTTGATTCAATGTTTTCATAATGCAACACAAAGTAAGATTGTAAGAGTTCATTGCCATCTATGTAATGACTGTACCTTGCATTGCATGGCTTAGTCACAGTTTATGATTCACTACCAAAGTGAAAACATGGTTCACTTGATCCCTTAATCGATGAAGTGACTACCCTTGCTGTCATGTAGCATACATTTAGGATTGCCACCTATATACATGAGTTCATGATTTTACCCATTGTTGTTGTCCTGTTCATGACATATAGCATACATTCTTCTTTAGGACTGTCCCAACCATCATGACTTTCACAATGTTTACTGCCCCACATGTTTGCCACCTGATTTCCACAATAGTTGTTTACCCTTTTTAATCATGTGCTACAATTAACATTGTCTCCTCACTTTGATCCTAGTGGGCAGACACTTGTCACCTATATCGATGACCTAAAAGCTCACTGTCGTATGTGATGTGTGGCTGTCCAATAGGGTGAAGGTGAGAGGGACCTAACAATACTCTGGATTTCTCCCTCATTTCTTAAGAGATGCATAATTGAACTTGATGTATCTTTTGAATCTGATAATTAAAGTTGATCAACTGGTGTGATTCCACATGGATTTAATGCATTAATAAAATGTATATCTTTGATCAAGTTGCTCAATTTCCTATTCCTCTTAAAAAATCAGAAGGCAGCATGTTGAGCTCTACCCTTGTGGGAGCCACATTTACCCCACATGTTATATTTTATTGAATGAGAGCAGTAACAAGACTTGTCCTAAATCTACACATGAAGCAAACAAGTTAGAAAAATAGATGCATATTTTCGATGTGTTTGATGACTTCATTGTTTTCCAGGACATCCAAGGTTTGCATTCTTATTTAATGCACTTAGGGATTAGTTTATACATGCATAGGTAGGTGTGAATGTAAGGTTTGAGATCTTTCATTGCTTAGAGCATTTCTCTAACATCATTGTGATTGCCATATGCAGGAGCTAGGAGCACTACGGAGCTAGGGGAGACACAAGTAGCTTGGGGTAGCGGCAGGACCAAATGACACCTTCAGAACCAGTCATTCTTAGGCAATGACTAGTCTCCACCCTTATATGCACATTCATTTTTTTACTTATTCATGCATAAATTGTTCTTTATTTTCATTGAATAAGTAAAGTTAGTCCCTTGGCTTGTGAGGGACATGTACACTTTCATGATTATCAATAAAGATTACATTTGTACAAATATGTTTCTCTTTTCTCATTTGCTGTAATTACAACATTGGAATTAAAATATAAACTGTTTCATTTGACAATCTTTATCATGCATATTGACTTGACCTAGAAAACTTATGGTTTATCTTTTAAGTGTTTAAACAAACAACACAAAAAGAATAAACACTAAGTTGATTGATTTTAGCTGAAAGCTAAAAATCATGTAACACTTATAAACATCACAAATGCCCCTCAATTGCTCCATTTTTTTACCAATTAACTCTTCAATTGATGGGTGCGGAGGTGGTGGAGAGTTTGGCATTTGTGGGTTTTTATTCTCAGCCATAATACTTGATTGAAGTTCAAAACTAATTAATCTAATTGAAATTACACAATATAAATGAAATTATTATAAAAAACCTTAGTTTTTAATAAAAATCCATAAAAAAAACCCTATTTTTTAATAAAAATCCTTAAAAAACCCCAGTTTTTAATAAAAATCATAAAAACTAGTTAAAATTATACAAAAACTAATACAAAAATCAATTAAATAAAAAAAAAAAAAAAACTTACCTTGTGAATCAGATATCAACTCTCAATCTGATATCGAATACGCCTCACTCACTCTCACTGTGCCTTAAAATGGTTTAAAATGGTCACGGCTGGTATATATACCCGACACAAATTGAATATTCAATACAAATTAGATATGCTACTTTGGTTTGGGCATTGCTTTGGAGCAATGTACTAACATCGAACCCAAAAAAAGTCATCTCGGGATTTTCACGTTTTTTGGTAAATGCAAAACACTACTTTTTTCATATCGCCACTTTTTGGCACATCATGATCCTACACATACCCTAAGTATTTTAGAGTGAATAAGATATCAAATCGATTTAAAACTATTTTTAAATATGCTTTAAATCTACTTTAAATCTGCTTGAAAAAATGTCTACACACAATGAATGTAGTTATGCTAGCTGCATCTCATTTGCACGTCAAATTCAAACTAAAGATTTTTTCCTTACATTGAATTTTGCTTTTTGTTGGATGTCATTGTAATACGCCTTTGGCGTAAATAATGTTAAAGGAAAGGATTTCATATTTTTATAATTATATTATTTGATTAATTAATATCATATATATATATATATATGTATATATATATATATGTATGTATATACATATATATATATATATATGTATGTGTATATATATAAATATAAATCAAAGTCTGTTCCTATACCTCGGGTGAGTGGAGCAAGAATGACACACAATTACTGATTCTTGCCTTTCCCACCACGAAGCGGAAGTAGATCTTGTGACCTCGAGAGAGAAAACCTCAAGCCATAGCTAACTCCACTACATTTCTTGGGTTAATTAATATCAATTTTAAAACATGAATGAAAGGTATAAAACCATTGATAATAGAATATGCCTCATAATTCGTTAAAGGAATTAGAATTGTCACTATCATTTTTATATTAATCATTATAAATTAAAGATATTTATAAATATATAAATAATATATGAATTAAATAAAGATATTAAGCATTAATTTAAACTTTTAATTTTAAAGCTCATTATAAATCAATAAAGCTTTTAGTGTAAACAATGTGAATTAAAGGTAAATTAATTTAAAATTTGAAAGAAAATTATAAATTAGAATATTTTCTATCTTATTTGTGTAGATTTATCAATTCTTTTTTGTGATAGGATAAATATATCATTTGTGTATTTTTTAAATAGTGATTAGTTGAAGATTTTTTCATCAATGTATTTTAAAAAATAATTATAAACTTGATTTAGAATCCAAGAACCATCAAAATAGAAGTTAAAGTTAAATGTTACAGACCTAACACCACACATATCCACCAAAAAAAAAAATCAAAGAACCATGTAAACTATTTTAACACCCTATATAATATCATAAACTATTCATAATAGTTTTTATTGTGAAATGCTTGAATACAACCCAAACATTCAAAAAAAAGGTAATATGGGAGCCCCAACCCTTCAAATAAGCCATCACAAAATAAATGCTCAAAAATAGGACAATAAGGCACATGAGAGCCTGATCCACGTCAAAAACATACAAATTCCCCCACTAAATGGATTAATTAGTATATTTTCTATAGAAAATTGGATTCTAATAGTCGAGGATCTATCCATATCCTTCACTAAATACCAAACCCTAACCACTTGCTTCTTGAGGTTAGGATTATGAATCTCCTTATAAACATACACCATAAACTTAACAACCATTTCTTCAACAAACTTCTAGCACTTCCCCTATTTTGGGGGAGTCACCATAATTTTCTTCTCCATATAGATTTTATCCTTCCTACTGCCCACACAACAAACACCAAACCTAAGAGTCATCAATAATAAGCCAACAAAAATGTAGGAAAAAACATTTGTTGAAATGAGAAACAAACTACATCCTTCATGACCATGTGATACATGTAGGGGCTTCTAACTCAAGCCAATAAATTCCCATGAATCTCTACCATCATTACAATGATGTCTCACACTGCCATACCAACCCATTAACAAGTGACATAATAACTATTTTGTAGGATACATTCTATATTTTTAGGGGAAAATATTAACAATTTTTTGTTGCACCATGATTACACCTTCATTTCATTTTCCAATCATTTATCCAATTTCAAAGTATAATAAGACTATTTTTTGAAATGGATCTAAATTTGTGGAGCCCTTTCCCTTCGACATCCCTTCAAAATAAATGATCGATTTTTAGTGGTTATAAATGTATAAGATGCTAGAGTTTTGTAAGATTATTGAAAAAAAGTGCATCTAATTATGTGGTATGAGGGGTTTTTGATTGGAAATGTATACTTTCACTTTACATGCATACAATGAGTCATAGTTAGCATTCAATTGTCCTTTACAATTGTCATCTAGTTTCCAACTCATTCCCTTGTGCACCTTAGCACTATTTTATATTTTTGTGCTACTATTTATAATCTTCTTTGGTGCTTTTGCATTTGTTTTGTATCTTATCAATGAATACTTACATCTAGTTAGTTTCTAAACAAGCTCCTTTAAAGACGTTGGGGTCCAAATTTTTGGTTGTGCTTGCAATGCTTAGGATATGAACATTTTGATATTTTAAGTCACGATAGAGCTTTGGGGATGTGTAGTTATTTCAATGTTGTTTTAGAGCTTTGGTAATTGGGTATGAATGTAAAATCAAAATCAAGCACAAAAATAAATGAATTTTAAAAGTGACATGTATCCAAAAATCAAGAAAGAAAAAATAAATATGGATCTCAAAGCAAAGGAAAGAAATGAATCCCCCAAATTAAAAATGTCAAAATAAAGCATTCAATCAAAATCCACACATTGCATATAAAAAGTATGCACCACCTTCACAATTAGCATCAATTTCAACATGCAAAGATTCATAATCCAAAAAATATTATTGGCCCTAACCCTAACCTTAATCCTAATTCCAATTCCAAGTCCAAATTTATTGTCCAAGCCCAACATCCCCCATCCACATCCAAATTCCAAATTTCCATAAATCCCAATCTTAATCCAAACATCTCGAATCCACACCTAAATCCTTAAATTCAAAATTCAACTCAACTCATCCTCATCTTAACTCCACCAATCCAAAACCTTGAATCCACCATATCCTTGTAGAAAAAATTTACCACAAGGACTATGATGGTAATCTTTCAAGATGTTCACATTTAGATAAGGCCAACCCAACTATCAAAGAGCATCATCATGCACTCACAAATTGTACACTAGTGCAATGATCCTAATAAAGCAACTCTGTCAAGTATGATACTAATAGAACATCATGACATAATAATTCATATCAAATACGTTAGACAAACATGCACTTTCCATGTAAAGAAACATAAATAAAGAGTAATCCAAAATGTCAAAAAATCCAAAAGAATAAAAAATCAACAAAAAAATAGTAAAAAGAAATCAATTCATCCAATGGTGAAAACTACTTATTGTAGCACCTTGGAAAATTACCATGATGAAAATATATTGATGGAACTCCTAATTAAAATCAATCTATGCATACCATTGCACTTGGAGGCAAGTCATCTAATCCATTCTATAATACCTATCCCTCCTATCATACCCATCCACCACATCTACATAATCTATTTAGTCATGCCTCATCAATCTTCTCTTTGACCTTAACAAGGATAGGGGCACAAAAAATAAATCGTGCTTTAGAAAAATCTTGAAATTCATCCTTTAGCCACACACCATCTAACATAATGTCATTTCCTATGTAGCACTATCCAACCTTATATCTTGGATAAAACACATCATCTCATTACGACATAGTCTTTTGTAATCTCTCCTTCCTATCAATCATCTCCTTTCCATTGCATCCAATTCCTCAACCATTCCATCCAAACCACCTTCATCCTTGCCTTTATGCCTATATTTTCCCTTGCTATTGGTTCCACCATTGAGATGACAACCAAAGGAAAGTTCTTACACAAACATATCTCAAATCTGAAGGACAATCCCTTAAACACTTCTAGGTGCACATAAGTTCCCAATCCAATCAAGCCCCACTCAAGATCTCACATCCATCCAAAAAAATCCACAAGCCTTGTTCCTTATCTTGCTTTAAGCTATGTTTAGTCGTAAATAAACCCAATCATCATCATTGGGATATATTATTCCTAATATTTATGTTGTTCCCCTTGTTAATAAGACTATCCTCATGTTGTTATTATCATCAATAACACTATCATCTTCATCATCATAATCATCATAATCATAAAACCAATCTATATATTTTCACTTGACTAGTAGTAAAATATAATCTCATCCTAAATTGTTTATCCTTTGATCTTGACCCACACCCCCATCCCATCCACCCACCCACTACCTTGGCTTCAACATTGTATAGGGTATCAAATCATGTGTTTTTTAGGTGTGTGCTTGCTCATGTGTTTATGTTTGATTATTTATTATAGTCCTAATGCTCCATACAACACACCATCACAATCGCTATCATTATCCATATGTTGGTGTGCCTTGACAACATGCCCATTTGATTACTAGGCTATTTGCAACACATGTATTTTTGTGTCATTCTATATGCAAATGGTGCATTGTCATCATGATCCCTTATACTCATGGTGCATCATATTAGTGCTACAACAAATAATATGTTTCTCTTTACATAATATGCTACTTAGAAAATAATCATCATTTTCATCATCTCCACCATCATTTCTCCTTTTAGTCATCCATCAATATCTTTTTTCCTCCTTCTCCCCCTAAGCTTATTCTAGAGAAGGTTAAAGAATTTCCTAAGGTCTTTGTCCTTTCCTTGGAAGTTGGCCCTATGAAGGAGGACATTATTATCCCTTCCCATCCTATAGAGATGGACCAGATGAATGTGATCCCAGAGTCTTCAATTATGTTTCCCTTGCCTACCTTCCACAAGCTTTCCTCAGGGGGTCTGGTGCTAGACTCTTATTTTCTCCATCTACTCCATATTCTTCAAAAAAGGCTCAGGGATTGTTGGAAGTATATATAGTTTGTGTTTTAATTGATGTCAATAGATCTATGTTGTTGCATTGATGTCAACCTTAGAGTTGATGCTTTGATTTATTGCATTATGTTGTCATTAGTAGTTTCACTGGTGTCAACCTCTAGTGTTGCCTTGATAAGCATGTGTGTGGTTGAGTTTTTGTATTGCAATTGGTTTGGTGGTGATGAGAAAGTGTTGCAGATGATGTGTTGGTGTTTGTAGTGTTTGGTTTCAAAGTGCTTTTGATAAAATTTAAATAGAAGAGGAAATAGAGTGGTAAAGAGTGATTAGTATAGTAGAGTAGTGTTCTAGTTCTTGCTCTGCATTTCTTTTGTATTGAAGATCTACTTATGCAGTTCAAATATGTTGATCAGAGGTGTTCAAAGGTGTTGTATCCATAGTTTATTTTTCTAGATCATAGTGCAGAGAAATTTGTGTTCACTAGCATGTGAAGTGTGTAAACAGTGTTGTTTGAGAGAAATGGTTTTGCTCCACATTTCTCCGTAGTGTGGTTTTTGGTCTTGCAATCTAAGGGTCTTCTTATGTTGCTCATATCTATCTTCCATTTGATTTATTCAAATTTTGGTGCTCTGCAAGGTTGGAATCATCAGTTAACTAGGTGTACAGGATGAATGTGTTCTTCAGGTGAAAGTTGTTGTGAAGGAATTTATTGGATTTCAGGGTGTTGATGGATTATTATAGATTATGGTTGTATGTTGTGTGTGGTTCACAATTCATCCTTGGATAAAATGAAGCGTGTAATTAAATTTTCAATGGTCTTTACATAGGTTCGATCGACCTTGGGTGTTTACACTAACTACGAAAATGCTTTAGTATTTGTGGAAGCATGGTTTGATATATATATGTATGGATTTAGGTCTGAGTTAATGTGTGATGTGGTCCACTTTCATTCCTCTCCACTACGAGAATGCTTAGTTCCAACCTAATTTGAATTTGCATGGTTGAGGTGCATAGACAACCTTGTAAATTATTTTCAAGGTTGAGGACGGTATATATACATGTTGAGTTGATGGAGGATGAGTGTATGAAGTGTGTGATGGAAATTGTCATGTTTAGTGTGAAAGTGCAAAGTGCAGTGCGAGCTTTAATGACTAAGACTATTGGAAATAGTGAGAAGAAGGTGCCTACATTCTTCAAAGAGAGTGTGAATGTACTAGTGGTGCAATGGTGGAACTTTTCTATTGCTTTGAGATAGATTTCTCACGTAAACAAATCTCTTTCTTCACATTTGTAATGTAGAAGTGTTCTCTTTCTTTGCAAGTAGTGATCCCGGCTTTACAAATTGAGCCTATTATATTTTGGTCTCAGTAATTACTTTGAACAGGAGATAATCCCCTCACCGTGGTTTTTCCTTCTGTTTTTCCACATAAATCTGGTGTTCTTCTATGTATGGTTTTGATAAAGTTTGTTATTTTGTTTATTATTCTCTACGATACAAAATTCACTATAATGAGTATGATAATAAGGACTAATGTTAATGAGGGTTTTGATGTTTTAATGAACAACCATCACCTCTTAGCTGGTTCTGTCCATTCAACAATTGGTATTAGAGCAAAGGTTCCTTGAAGAAAGATTAATCCATTTATGTGATTTCAGGGATAGCACACAAAGAGGCTCCTCTATTTGATGGATTAGATTATGCATTTTGAAAGACCAACATGGAAGGTTTCCTTGTCTAGCTAGGGTTTGGAGTTTGGAAATCTATTGAATCTGGATATACTGTGCCTACAAATGGTTTGAGCACTGATGATGAGATCAATGCCTATGAGAACAGTGGGAAAGCAAGATATGCTCTTTTGAGTGGTCTTTCTAATACTGAACTTGTGAAATTTATGAATCTCAAATGTGCTAGTGAGATATGGAAGAAGTTGGAAAGTATCTACAAAAGAGATGAAAAAGTAAAGAAAGCTAAGATGTAGAACCTAAAGATCAATTTTGAAACCCTACAGATGTCAGAGGATTAAGATATTACAAGATACATGCATAAAGTGGACGAAGTTGTAAATTTCATCAGAGGCCTTGGTGGAAAACTTGAAGAAGATGAGGTGGTAAAGAATGTACTAAGAACATTGCTTAAATATTATATGCATAAAGTTTCTACTATTGAAGAAGCTCAAAATTTAAATATGTATTCTAGAGATCAGTTGTTTGGTGATTTAATTGATTTTGAATTGAGAAAGTTTGGTGCAAGTGATTCAAAGAATGAGACTAATTTTAAAATAGAAAAAGCATAGAAGAATGAGGAATCGGATCCAAATGATGTTGATGATGTAGAAGTAAATTTTGTGAGGAGATTGGAAAATGGCATTGAAAAATATAGAGGTAAATTATCTTTCAAATGTTTCAATTGTGGAAATATTGGTCATTATGCTTTAAGATGTCCTATCAAAGCTTCAAAAGATAAATGTAAGGAGAACAAAGTTAAACCAGTTAAGAGAAGTTATTATGTTAAAGAAGATGCCAATATATTTGATGATGAATCTAATTACCATGATGATAAGGATATTGAATGGTTTTTCATGGCTCTAAATGATGGAACGATTTTTTCTAACTCTGAAAGATGTATGAAGGAATGTGCTCTAGAAATAGGTCATAATATTGAAGGAGCAATGGTGATTGCTTTTCATGCTAGAGAAAAGAAGAATAACTGGATCATTGACAGTGGATACTCAAATCATATGACAGGTGATAAGAATAAGTTTGTTAAACTTGAAAAGTTTGAAGGTGGTTTAGTTAAGTTTGGTGTTGATACATCTGCTAAGATATGTGGAAAAGGTTCAATCAGTTTTGATGGCAAGCATAATATAAATGATGTTCTTTATGTTAAGGGTCTCTGAAATAACCTTCTGAGTGTAGGAAAAATGTGTAGCAAAGGACATAACCTTGTATTTCAAGATGATGGTTGTGAGATAAAAAAAGGATCCAAAACTTTGGTTGTTGTAGGAAGAAGGATAGATGGAAAAAATTATCAGCTCAAGGGTGCTAATGGTATGTGATTTATGACTCAAATTAATGAAAGTTGGTTATGGAATAGAATAACGTGCCACATCAATCTTGATAGCCTAGTGAGGATTAGTTCAGTTCAAGTTGTGAGAGATCTACTAAAGATTACAAAGCCTATCAATGTTGTTTGCAAGGAATGTCAAATTGGAAAGCAGGCTAGAAAGAGTTTCAAAGTTAAAGAATAATCTACTACTAGCCCTTTGGAGTTGGTGCATATGGACCTTTGTGGACCTACCAAAATAAGAAGTTTTCAAGGTGACATGTATTTCATGCTATTAATTTATGATTATTCTAGAATGACTTGGGTTACTTTTCTCAAATAAAAATCATAGGCTCTAGATAAGTTTAAGGTATTTAAAGCTATGGTTGAAATGGATATCAAAATCAAATATTTAAGATCTGACAGAGGTGGAGATTTCATCTCCAATGAGTTTAACAGTTTCTATGAATTTCAAGGAATAAAGAGGCATTTGTTATCCCCTAGGAATCCTTAGCAAAATGGGGCGGTTGAAAGGAAGAATAGGACTATTCAAGGAGCAACAAGAACAATGATGAAAGAAGAAAACCTACCAAAATTCTAGTGGAGAGAAGCAATTCATACGGAAGTCTACATACTTAACATAGCACAAACAAGGACAAATAGTTCAAAGACTCCCTATGAGTTATTGAAGGTATCTTCCTTGGATATTATACAAAAATCAAATCTTATCGGTGCTACAACAAGAGGTTGAAAAGGATTGTTGAAAGTGCAAGTGTCAAAGTAGAAGAAGACTTACATAAAATTTTAGTGATGATAGATGGATATGAATCAGATGAGTCCTCTTGTAGAGAAGAAGAAAAGGATAAAGGAAAGGAAAATAAAGTATAGGTTGAAGAGGAAGAAGCTCCAAAAACAATCCCTAAGACTCATAAGTATGTGCAGAAGAATCATTCTAAAGATTAGATCATTGGTGACAAAAGAAGAGGTGTATTGACAAGAAGAAAGGACACTATGACATAATAACAAGTAAACTTATGTTTAATTCTAAATTTGAACCTAAAACAGTGGGTGAAGCATGCAAAGATGAGTATTGGATCAAGGCTATGGAAGAAGAACTAATGAAAATTGAGAAGAATTAGACTTGGAAACTTGTCCCAAGACCAACAAACAAGAATGTGATTGGAACTAAGTGGGATGTTCCTGAATAAACTAAGTGAGAATGGAGAAGTTGTTAGGAATAAGGCAAGACTTGTGTGTAAAGGCCACTCACAAGTGGAAGGAATAGAATTTGAGGAGACTTTTGCTCCAGTGGCAAGAATGGAAGCTATTAGGATGTTTTTGGATTTTGAAAAACATAAGGATTTCAAAGTATATCAAATGGATGTGAAGTCTACATTTTTAAATGGTGAGTTGGAAGAAGTTTATATTGAACAACCAGAAGGATTTCAATTATCAGATAACCCTAATATGGTCTGCATATTGAAGAAGGAATTGTATGGAATAAAGCAAGCTCCCAAAGCTTGGTATTCAAGATTGGATAGGTATTTGTTGCAGCAAGGATTCAATAAAGGTACCGTAGATATCAATCTTTATTTTAAGGTTGAAAAATATCAAATATTGATTGTGGTTGTGTATTTCATTTATCACAATTCTGGATGGTTCTGCCATGTAAGATATTTATAGAATAGATGCAAAATGAGTTTGAAATGTCAATGTTTGGGGAAATGAATTTCTTCCTTGGAATAAAAATCAATCAGATAGCAAAAGGTATATTCATTTCACAATCAAAATATGTCAAGGAAATGTTGAAGAAGTTTGGAATGGAAGACTCTAAATAGGTATCCACTCCTATGGTTAGTGGTTGCAAGTTGAGAAATAATGATGAATCTCCTAAGACTGATCAAAGCAAGTACAAATCAATGATTGGAGGACTATTTTATGGATACCATTCATGTAGTTTATCTTGTGGCTAGATTTCAAGATGATCTCAGAGAGTCACATGTAGCAACAGTGAAGAGAATGTTCAGATACTTGAAGGGCACT
>VDFB02345311.1:0-59383 GCA_007258455.2 Sequoia sempervirens
CATTCTGGGTGTTGAGTATTTCCAGCTCTCTGCATTGTCTTTTCAAGCATTGTTATTGTAATCACTCCGTCATATGGTCGCCCCTCACTCCGTATTGGATTAGGTAGCACATACTTGACGTCGAGTTCCCTTCAGCATTTAGCTTAGAAGACCCTCTGACCATATGCTCGCCATCATCGGCGCCATTCTTGGTTAGGAGTTGCTTTTGCATAAGCAGCTTTGATTTAGGATCCTTCCGACTCACGCCATCATCGTTTCATAACGTTAGAGCTGTTTCGTTAACGCTGTTTATCTTCTAACCCAACGTACCTGATTGTAATGTTGTAATCAAGTAAATTGAAAAAAGTCAATAATTGTCCAAGTGGCGCATAAGGCAGAAATGTTAAAGTGATTCATATTGAAAGCCAAATATATTGTTTGAAGAAATTAAGGGATACGATTTAATTTTTGAATGAGACAAAGCCGCTTCAATTCTGAAGGAGCCGCTATCTGGTGGAGTCAACAAGGGAGAAGATTACAATACGTTTCTAAAGGCATTCTTGCATCTCTTAGCATTCACTCAAGTGGTCCAAATTACTTAGTCATCTACAGCCACAACTAGTTTGGGTATTTTATATATAATATAGGCTATATGTTGAATTGATGTTGTAGAATTCATATGTTGCAACACTGTATTTGAAAATTTGCAATATCTTGAGGCACATCATATTACAAAAATTATTTAGTTAGCTGTTGGTAATTTCTGTGTCTCTTATTGCATAATATCAGATCTCCTTTAATTCTGGTGACAAAATACGGCTTCAAGACTGCATGAGTAAATTTATCTTATCACATTTGAAAATCAGAGAAGTCGCAAATAGCAATTGAAGGGTTTACATACAAAGTGTTTTGACGAAATTCTAGAGTTCCAAAGTCAGAAAATTCAGAATTATGGGTTCTAAATTTGCTGATGAGGTAATGGTTGCTTATGAGGAGTATAAAACACTTCCAGATAAGGTCAAAGGTTGTCTAGACTTCGAACAATATATGGAGCATCGAATGGATTATAACAAGCAAATAAGCAAATCAAAGAAATGTGAGCAGCTAAGTGTTGAGAGCGCCTTAAATAATATTCAGCAAAAACTTATGTTTTCACAACAAAGGTTAGCTCGTAGCTTGCAGCAGAATGAAGATTGCATGCAAAGGTTAACCCATAACAGATTTGATTTACATGACAACAGTAGTAAAACTTTGCATCAGCATGGGACAACAGTGACTACAAGTGTACAGGATGCTACCAATGAGTTGGCACATGAAAGTACTCAGGAAGTGGGTACTAATGATGCATTGTATGTTGTGGATTCATGTCGTGATGAGTCTGATTTTCTAGATCAGACCTTAGAAAACAAAACAAAAAGTTTATTTATTGGCATTGAATCCCAGGATCTTGAGTTGGATGGCGATGCGGTTACATTGGAAGTGGAAGTGTACGAAGAGAATGTTGAAACAACAACTTCTACCTTACCAGTTGAGCCATCCGATGAGGTATATAGCAGCAGTACCTTAGATGTTGGGGTGTGCATGGATGATAGCACACAACATGCTGCTGATCATGAGGTGAGTGAGGTGAGTGAGGTAGATTCAACTTCATATCACATTTCAAATTTGGAGCCTGAGAGATTGTATGGGAGTGATCAGTTTCAACGACATCATTTGGTTAGGCAACTTAAGGTTGATGATAGTATGATTGCCTCAACTATTGAGCATTTTGATGTTGCTCGTCAGATGTTGGTTACCTATGGTTGGAGTACTCCTATGTCAGATGAGCGCGGTGATGGTGGTCTTTCCCTTGTAGAGTTCCATGCACTACGAAAAGCCATTGGAATAATGAAACATAATTACTTACAGTTATTGGCTGATAGAGACTATCTTCTCGAGTGGGACTGCATTTTTTACGATGCGCTAAGGGGGGAGGTGGAGGTTGATGAGCTCACCAATGAGCTTGAGGTGACTGTGGACTCATTAGAGAGCGCTCAGTCAGCCCTTCGTGAACCACGGTCATAGGTTGAGGAGCTTACCATGGCATTGAGATTAGCACAGTCTTCACCATTTGTGGACACAGTTCAGTTTCCTCTAGTGGTAGTTGGTGATGAGTTTATATCCACGGATATTGGTGATGGATGTGTTGAGGATGTGGTTACATCCATCACTGATTTAGGTGCAGTAGTCTCCGATGGGATGAGTATTGTGATTCAGAGCAGCAGAGAACTACTTGTGGCATTAGGTTCTCCTGAGGTCAGTACTATGACAGATGATGCAGGTCGAGTTGCTAATAGCTCTAGTGTGGCAGTGGTGGATTCTCCAGAGAGTTGTGTGTTAGTACACAACACTACTCTATCATCTTCCCAAGGGACCTGTAGACTGTCATTTGGTTGGGAGTATGGCTCTCATGTTGATTTGTTTCCCTCTCCTGGAAGCAAATCTATTACTTCATCTCATGCAATTGAGTTTGGACGCCAGCTTGTTGTGTCTCAAAGTCAAAGTTATCCGCTGCCTGATTCCAGTATGTCTAGTGATGAGCCATTGACTCGGGTTGGAGCGTTCTACCGCCACTGCATAGTGAGGAATGCTCATCATTTTTCTTTTGATCCACATCCAGAGGACTTGATGATGCGTTGGTGTGAATTGGTTCCGAGATTATACCATCCGTTGTGGGATGGGTACTCACCATCTTCAGTAGATGGGATTGATAGCTGCAAGTTGGATTTCTTGCAGAGTTAGCACATCCATGGGAGTCTGGCAGAGAATGGAGATAGTTGTTTTGTTACAACCACTTTCAAATGTTCATATCTCCTCAGTACAGATGGATGTGTGTATAGGTTGCATTGGGATCCAGGTGGTGATAGGGTTAGTGTTGCAGTTTGGATAGGTCCCATTGGTTGGCTTCACTATTTGCGGTATGGTGAAGTTGAGTTCAGATTTGAGCAGTGGAAGTCTAAGGGCATTTCTCATGGCAGACTTCTAATTTGGATTTGGGATCTAAGTATATTTGGTTGGTTCACATGTGCATGATTCGTTTGAGGTGCACAGTTTCAGTGCGCAGGAATTGGACAGTTGGTTTGGTGTTAATCTTTGCGTAGTTGTGGTTATGCTGATGTTGCGGCAGTTGTGCTTCAGTATGGGACATTTCACAATCTTCCTTTGGATTTCCAGTGTATTGGAGTTTATTTGTAGTCGTGATTGCTTGGGGACAAGCAATCTTAGGGAGGGTGGATTGTAATGTCCCCATCTTTTTGCGAGCATCAATTATTGTTGGATTAGCCTATCATTTTGACCCTTGTAGGCTAATGGACTTGATTGGAGGGTCTTCAGGGGCTATTACTTGGTCAATTGGCGACATTACTTCTCTTTAGTGCTTTGCTAGGTTCAGTATTTGGCTTTGATAGTGGGTTTTGAGCTCAGACTAATGCACTTACTATTTATAGTAAGTCACCTTGGCAGTGAGTCAGAGTTACTATTATTAGTAGGGCACCTGGTCATATGTGGATTTGCAGTGTTGACTTCAGTTTCAGTTGATATGGCGTAATTTTGTGCATTTAATGAGTTATTAATATTTTAATGGCTTTTACATGATATTTAATTGTAAAAGTATATTATAAAGTTATTATTTAACTTTATAATGAGTGGGGCCATTTTAAAGTGAATGTGTAATTAATACTTCATGAAAAAAGCTCACCATAACTGGGTGATATAATATAAAGTCAACAACAAAAGTTATTTGAGATATATTTAAATGATTAAAAGCATTTTGGAGGAAATTATTTGAGAAGTATTTAAGGACTCAAAAAGCAAATCGACCTCATCCATTATGAGCATTTGAATTTGTCTTTGTGAGTTTTGGGATTTGAGCTTGAGATCTAGGGTTTCAGCTGCTAGTCTTCATACCAGCATTGAAGAATGTGCCCTGTTCAGTGTTTATGCAATCTTGAGGCTGTGAGAGATCAGCCGAATCATTGCCTGAGAGTTGGCTTCATTTAGGAGTCATTATTGAGGAGATTTGTGAGATTCCGCATAAGGGTTTCATCATCAGAAGATCATTATCTGGGTATGAATGTATTCATTGTAATTTCATGACATTATCTGGAATAATAATATATTTTGCTTCTGCATTTTTGTGTTCTGTAAATTCTATGCTTTAATTTGGTAAAATCTTGAAAAAACGTCAAAGTCAGAACAAGATGAATCAACAGGTTCTTAGACTTTATAATTTTGTGTTGCATCATACTTTGGTGCATATTATAGGCCATCCTATCGACCTCTATTGTAAAGGAGACTCTATGGATGATTCAATATATAAGTTTTTAAGTTTAGTGATCAGATTAATGCACAAAAATTAATTAAAAAATTCAACACAAAGACACAACAGATACCTTGGGAAAACCCTCCTCTTGAGGGAGAAAAACCCAACCAATTGTTGATGTGTTTTTTCGTGACTGCACCAACACAGACTAAAGTCGCCAATGGCTACCCTATTCTCTCTTGATCAAAGTATCCAACATGCTAAGATTGCGAGAGAGTTCTTGCGTTCAACTCCAAGGTTCCTTGAGTGCGAATAGTCTCAGTTGGCTCGATGTGATTTGCTGGTATTTCAAGGGGAGTTACGGAATTGTTCAACGGCGGAGAAAGGAATTCGGATGCTCGAAAGGTTTGTCTATAAAGTTCTTGTTTCAGAAGGTACTGAATGTAAATGGTGCAGGGTTAAGAAGGCTCTAATCTACTCTAAGGCGTGGGACATGGTGATCAATTTTCACAAACTTCAACCAGGCTCTGCTTTGCCTCACTTCGGACAACTTCCGCAGAACTGGTGCAATCTTCAAAGGAGTAGCTCAAGGTGTTCAGATCACAACTTAGCAGGAAAATACCATCACAACGACGCATATGAACATACAAATCATGATCGAAGTTAAGTACACGATATTCCAGTTGACCATACAAGGCGCATTCACCATCAGCGAACACACTAGTGGTATGGATAGACGAAGTTTTCTCAAATTGAAGACCACATTCCACAATTACTAACTACTTGCATGAAACAAAATCTATTTACTTTACTCTAAAAATCCTACTTGAAGTAGAAGGACGAAGAAACCTCGCTAGCTACTCGCAACAAAAGACGGGATCATCATCAATGAGAACTCTTTTTATTGAGAGAGTGTGCACAGCAATTTCTTACAAAGTTTTCAAAGGAAAAAACTTTCCTTCTTCAAACTATCCTATCAATCTACGCTATACTACTTCTAAGCTATCACCTAGCTGTCTCTCTATTCTCTAATGATCTAATTTCTAATGAATTACAAATGAGGGGGTTGCCCCTTTTATAGCTGGCTTAGTCCAATGGACAGCTCAAATTACAATCAGATTGACGGCTCAGATTGAGCCACATAAACCTTAACCCTAAAAACCGCCACCAAGAAGAGTGCGGTAATAAATGAGCCATTAATGTCCTCCATCCTTCTAGAAGATACCTGTTCATAGACGCGTTCGCACTACTCCTTTTCTGACTGCAAACTGGATGAGTCTGGCTGCCATTGCTTCAATTTCTTGGACTGGTACGACAGGCATGTTCTTGATCTAACTTCAAGCCTGCAACTTCTTTGTGGTGCTCGATGACGATTATCTTCTCAACTGACATTTTCTAACTCTGAATTGCATGAGGATGATTATTTCTTCACCTATGATCCTGAAAGGTCTCATTATCCCGGGCTCGAGCATTTCTTCCTCGCCATCCACCTCTTTGAATTGTGTGCATATTAGGTTATTGCGACTTTCTTCTTTCATGCTTTGGGTGCAACTGAGATCTCGTGGAGGAGTTCGAAACACATAACTTGATCTTCCTTTGAAGGTTGTAAAATCATCGTGCTCTGGTCCCGTCGTTGATTTTGCAAAAACAAACAAAAAGAAGAGCATCAAAACACTTCATGACATAAATTCATCCCACTTACCTGATTTTCAAGCTTCTGATCCATGGTCCAAGTGATCTCCAGATCTGATAGGGTTCATCATTTTTCTTTAGCATAACTTTTTCCTTTAAATTCCTCATGCCTTAGAATATTTCCACATTCATTCCCCTTAGGGCGCATCTGGAGACTTGAGCTTCCATTTTCATTCCTTAGAGAATTTCACCTATCTCATACTCCTTGGGCGTACTTCACTTTAGCATTTTGAAATTATCCTGTGAAAATATTGATTTAATTGCTCCGTTTTCATTTCACTAGCTGAGGCGTTCACCCTGATAGAATCATCCAACTCTGGCTCGAGAAAATTGTTTTCATCAGGAAGTTGATAAAAAATTATCTAGTCATCATTTATTCCTTGCCTTAGAAATTTTTAAAATTTTCCCCTTAGAAAATTCATTATTTAAGTGCCCATCAAAAATCTCCATCTTGAAGTCCTCGGCAAAGTGTGGAAGACTTTAAAATCCATTCCTCATCGCAAACGTCCAATACCTAGAAGAAAATTCCCTTCAGAAAGCATCAAATTCATGTGTCCATGAATGAAGGGGTTCATTTAATTTTTTGATTTTTTAGACCTTAAAAAAAAAAATTTTTGCCACCAAATTTATTCTTATTCTGGGCGTATTTTCTTTTCTCCGCCTTGACAATTGGAAAATTTTCAAATTCATCCTTCTCCTGCTAGGCGCATTTTGGACTTTCTCCTGCCATTTGCATACATGCCTCAATAAATTTCATTTCCTCCCTCAACTTGGGCGTATTTCCTCTAAGGAAGGTGGAATTAAATATTAACACTTAGGAAAAATATTCCATCACCTTGTTACTAGCTTGGGCGCATTTCACATGTTGAGGTGGACTTAACCACGCCTTAGCCACTTTTTCAAACCTTTCCTCTAGCATGCACTTTGGGCACATTCCACATGTGGAGAGGGATTTTACACTTCAACGCCTTAACTCTCTTTCTTCCACTTTACTTTCATCTTGCCTTCATCTTGGACTGGGCGCATTCAAAGGGTGGAGAAGGAAGTCAACACGTGGAATATTCTCTATTGCATGCACAACGCCTTTTGACTTGCCTTGACCCTTCTTCTTGCATGGGCACATATAGGGGTATGAGGAGGACTTAAGTTCTTGACTTGGAATTTTCTAACACCTTCTTAGCATGAGGGCGCATTTAGCCTGTTGGAGAGGAATTAAGTCTAATCTTGGAATCTTGACTTTGCATGGATGCATTTAGGGGTGCCTGCAGGATATTTCAACACTTAGAATCTTTTTCCATCTCATGCTTGCGAAGTGGGCGCATTTCAAGGGTCCTGCTCGACTTAACACTTTGCCTTAGAAATTTTTTTAGCTTCATGCCTCTTGAGGGCGCATTTAGGGGGTGGAGGTGGACTTATCTCCAACACTTGAAATTTTATTTCTTCATTTCTCCTCTTGAGGGCGCATTTGGAGGTGGGAGCTTCCAATTTCCCACACTAAGAAAAATTCAAACATCACTCCTCCTCACTTGGGCGCATATGCTAGGCTGAGCCTGAAGTTTCATTACCTTAGACATTTTTCAAGGCTGATTATCCACTAGGGCGCATTTAGGGGTCCCTACTTCAAGTTTAAATTCCTTAGAAACTCTTCAAGTCTCTTCCAACCTTCCAAGGCACATATTCATGGGTGAGCTTCAAGTTTTGAGGACTTAGCCAAATTTCCAAGCATCATCTCAAGGCTGGGCGCATTCTAGGGTCCTTGCTTCCAATTTCACATACTTAGAGAAATTTTCAACCTCCTTCAAGCTTGCAAGGGCGCATATGGGGTAGGGAGCTTCAAATTTGCAAGACTTAGAATATTTTCCATCAATCCTAGTTGCTAAGGTGCATTTCTACCCCTGAGGTTCCATTTTCAATGCCTTAGTAGAATTTTCAGCCATCTTCAGCTTCTCAAGGTGCATCTGGCATGTTGGGCTTCAAATTTCTCAGACTTAGTGAATTTTTTCATGGCTCGTCAAGCTTCTGGGGTGGATTCGAGGGTGTCGAGCTTTCATTTTGCCAAACTTAGATGAATCTTCCAACTTTCGTCTAATTTAAAGTGAATTGTTCATGATGCCCTCAGCTTGCCTTAACCTGCTATTTTTAGAAAGTTTTTCAATTTTTGTATTTCAAGCTGATTTCTAGCTCCAGAAGGCTTGATTTTCACTTAGCTTCGAACCTTGTGACGTGATTGAGCTGCTGGCCCCTGATGCTGATATGCCTTTGCTATTTTTAGCAACTTACTAAAATAAATAGCAATCGCCGTATCGAGCTCAAACTTGCTGATTGTTGATTGGCGACCGATGTCGATTTGTGTAATCGCTGTGGTTTTGCCTCTACATTTTAGAAACCCTAATTCCTCTCAAGTATCGTGCCCGCTAAAATAGTAAGGCGCTGATTTTCAACTTCATGAATTGATTTGAAATTCACCCTTGGGGTCCTCATCACCGCTTGACTTGTTCATACTAGTGCTTCTCGCGCTAACCTCGCTATTTATAACATGCTTCGAGGTGGTTTACTATTTATAGTAATCGGCCAGCCACATCACAACTCCGTCAAATTTTGAAATTTTAATGTCAGTGGACTTACTTCCAGATTCTGTTCGCTCATTAATCGTCACGCCGACTACGGCTGAGTAGCTCGAAGCGTCCTCTTACTATAAATAGTAAGTGCTCGGGATTGCCTTCAAATTTTACCTGCGGATAGCTTGAAAGATACTGATCGCAGTGGGATACATTGGTTTTTGAAAATTCTTACATTTTACCCCTCATTTTGGGTCCCGAAGCTAGAAACCCTAATTTGACTTGCATGTATATCAAATGACCTCCGCTTGACCTTCGCTGCGCTTTATCAGCTGCATTCCGCGTCGAGAGGGGCCGCCAGAGGGATCTCGCTGTACAGTAAGTTGCCGTAAAAGTGATCATCTCCGTTTGCATGTCACGTCACTGCGTAGCTCTTGAAAAACCCACAAGGAATAACTCAACATGCGTTGAAAAGCCCTGCATGCAAACCCTAAAAATAGCCTCTGAAGATGGCTCCTGAAAAAGTCATGATCCTGGTTTGCATGTTATACCACTGCGAAGCCCTCGAAAAAACCACAAGGAATATGCTGACATGCAAAGAAAAATTTCAACATGCAAACCTTAAAAATAGTCTCCTAGGTTGAATTAAGGTCATCGCCTCATTTTTGCATATTATATCACCGCCAGAGGTTTCTGAAACCTAGAAAGAATTCCGCATTACGCATTGAAGAACTTTGTATATAAACCTCTAAAATCAAGCCTCCCGGTTTAACTCGCTAAAATAGAAAGTTGTCCGCTTTTAGTCAAAATTTGCGCATTGCCTTACGTCCCGGATGTAGTAGACTGAGAGAACTTCAATAGTGCTGAGAGAACTCCCCAAATCTGGTACTTACTAAAAATAGTAAGTCGTCAGAATCTGATGAAATTTAGTTGAGAACCTGTTGGAAGCATGCTGACAACAATGTTAGCCTCGGATTCCAAGTTACTTACTCCATTTGACTTCAAATTGACCAAAACCCAAACCCTAATTTCGCCGTGACTTGGCCGAAATCTCACCAAGCTCGCAGACGGTAATATCCCTAGAAAGGCGCATTAAAGAGAGACAACGCATAAACGGACCCAAAAGCGCCGCACCGGAACGAAGTGTTGGCGTTAATTAGCGTTCTCGAGGCGATTGTAACGTTTCACTTATTTCAAATGTTTTGCAACACTTTTCGTTATTTAAAGAGGAGAAGTCCCTCTCTGCTGGGAGCAATGCGTAGGGAAGGGAAATGTTAACTAAAGTTCCTATCTTTTTTATTCTTCAGCGGCAGGACACAAGGGTGCACAAACACAATGCGCCGTAGCTAAGCTTTTCTCTGGTTTCTGCAGATCTCAACTACGACTAACTAGCTTCTATCTATCCAATACCTTCAAGATGAACAGAGCATGAGGGTAAAGGAGTGGGAATGGGATGGTTGGATCACTTGAATTCACCGTCTTCAGAGGATATGACCGAGGCTCTGAACTCTCGGGTATACACCGGGATAAGGTTGGTACAAGCAAACACTCTACACGGTAAACTAGATCTGAGATCTGCCAAGGAGGAGGGACTCCTATCCGAGGTATGAGCTTAAGAAATAGTTTACTAGAAACAACAAAATCACGATGCCTTGGCCAACGAGCTTGCTAAGGAGGAGGGACTCCTATCCGAAGTATAGCTTGGAAGTCAACACATTAAACAACATCAAACGATAACTGTCAATAACGAATATCCAAGGAGGAGGGACTCCTATCCGAGGAGGGAAATGAGACAACAAGTTATTAGACACAAGGCGTAGACATAACTCAAATAAGATGATCAAAACGCAAGCGCCTTCTGATATTCTTCTTCAATGCTTCATCAACGAACTACAAAAGTTGGGAAAGCAAAGGCACGAAATCATGCACAATTACAATCATCCAACGAACTCTCATCCAAGAGTGAACAAATATTCGCTTTCAAAGCTTGTTGGCAACAATGGCGCAGCAATTTTGCATAGCAAGTAAAGGTTAAACAAATAATGAGCCCAAGGCTCTTATTTATAGAACTCAAAGGAGTGGGTAACCCCAAAATCTCCTTGAGTTAACAATGAGTTCTTGCCAATCAATTAGCAAGATTTATTCCTAAAAAGGGGGAACAAGCAGTTAACTGGAAAGACTACTTCAGTTAACTGAAAGTAAACAAAGAGTCAACTGGAAACTACTTCAGTTGACTGAAAGTAAACTAAAGGTGAACTTTAATGTAAGTATCCCTCCAAAATAGACATCCACATTTAGTGGAGATCTAAGATCCACAAATCATGGAAGCCAATTAGACATCCTTAATCAGTGGGATCTGACAATGCATGATTTAAGGAAAGTGGAGTTAAACTTGGAAAGAAGCATCAAGTTAACTCCAACTACATTTAATAGCACCTTGAGTTGACTTGGAAAGAAGCATCAAGTCAACTCAAGTCTCATGAATGCCACTTGGAGGGTGTATGGCGTCCTTTTCTGGTGCATTTATAGCTCGCCATTAATCAACAGTGTCTCTATCCATTGGTTGACTTCATCAGCTTCTGGGGAGTTAATGCTCCGTAGAATGATGACGTGGCGTCGAAGCATGATCTCACCCGTTGTGAGCTGATTTCCGAAGTCAATGCATTGAGATGCTGCCTCTTCTAACTTGGTTGATAAAGCTGCTACCTTAGCCAGCTTGCAACCCTCTGGATCATCAAGAAAGGTACTGCGGATGACATCTCTGAACTGGTTCTGTACAGTCACCAACTCGACATATTCTCCTCCTTCACGCTGATATTCCATGCAAGGGAAAGATATTACCAACATTCTTGCGAAGTTGATAATAGTGGCAACCACCCTTCTGTAATCAATCATCTCTACTGAATGAGCGTCGTAGGCTTTCACCTTGTACGCTAATTGTTCCTTCCAAGCAAAAAGATGTTGCTTGTTTTCCTCAGAGTATACTGATTGATATGCTAATTGCAAATCTGCAATTGTGCTTTCGTCTTCAAGCCTCTTTTCTGCAATCTTCTGTTCCGACTGCTGGATCTCCACACGAAGTTCATGTGCTCTATCCCGTAACGTATAGGTTTCCCAGTACGCATCTACCCTTGAGAACAAACTCTTCCACCTGATTTCTCAAGTGTTTGCCGAATGTTAACAATTGCCGATGATTCTGTTCGGCGGGGAGATCTAGTAGTCCTGCTGGTAGGGCTGAGACGTTTGGTGTGCCATGTATCAAGCTGGTTATGTAAGACCTCAGTTTCTGATTTTCAGCCTTTAAGGCTGCCTTTTCTTTACCATCCTTGGCCATTCTTTCTTGTGCGCTCACCGAAGCTATTCCGAGAAGATCCGCCTCCACCTGTCGTGTAGTCTTCCCGAGGTTAAGTTGAGACAAAGTGTAGTCCTCTACTTGAACCTCGTGTATGCTTTTCTCTACTGGTGGAGCGGCAGTCTCTATGATGATCTCACATTCTGCATTCCTTTCTATGTGAACTTGATTCTTCAACCTTTTCGCCGGCATGTCTTGTGAGACGTGGTCGAATTCGGTAAAGTCAAGTTCATAGGAGGGTTTCTCCCTCTTCCTTCCTAGGAAGCCTTCGAGCCAAATAGAATCTCGGCGAACTTCACTAGGAGGGACGTGAGGCCCTTGAACGCTAGATGTGTGAGACTGTGCTGGAGCAATGTCTCTCGGTGGCGAATCCAAGTCGATGAGGACTTGTGTATGCTGTGACACTGGTGATGTAGGCGGTTCTGTTTCCATAACAGGCACCGTCTCTGCTGCTGCTTCTACTGTCGTTGCTTCTGCCATTGGCTCAGCCACTGGTTCTTTAACAACTACTGCTGCTGGTTCCTCTGTGATAACTTCTGCTAAATCAGGGATAGCAGTCTCTACTCTTTGTTCTGGGGCAGCAATACCCATGATTATGTCAGGACTATGTGTGGCTTTCTCAACTGGTGTCCTCTGTGTTCTTGGTTTTGACATCCTCATCCCTTGGGGAGGATTGCACCATTGTTTCTGTCTAGGTTTCCTTCTTGAAGTGGAAGGTGGTGTAGACTGAACCTGTGGCGGCTCTGTTCTCTCTGGTATCACCTTCCTAGACTTCTTGCTGTCGAGATAGAGTTGGCTATTTCTAACCACTCTACTCGTTCTTTCTTCTATAGATGTGTCTTCTTTGGCATACCAATCCACTCTCGGGAGTGATTGAGAGTCAACTGAATCTGCGAAGAATGAGGGGAGAATGACTTCTCCTTCATCATCTGACAGGCCCTCAATGTCTGCTGACATGAAATCAGCAATTTGTGTGAGTCTGAATCTGCTGTAGTTCCTTCTCCGCACTTCATACTCGTCTTTACAATTCACCCAATAATCTTCCATAGAAGACTTATGTGACGAGTGTTGCTCAAGGTGTGCTGCATAGAGTCCCCTGGGATCATAGGATCTTCTATCAATGAGATACTTGAGGTTAAACCTCGCTGTTTCTTGACTCATCATCTTAGCATCTGCCGCGAATCCACATCTATACAGTCCCATTTCAACGGGAAAGTTAACAGCTGTCTTCCTCTTCAAGCGCAAGTGGATATGAACCTCGGACAACTGTCTCAGGAATTCCATGAAGACTACCCTATCTGAAGGGTATCTTGGTAGCATGGCAGGGTGGCCAATGTAGCCATACACGCGTATGTAGGAGAACGTAGGAAATTGGATGAACCAATCTGCCCAATCCGCCATTGCCTCTCTGGCTGTCTGTGAAATACGCACGTGCATCTCATGGTTAAGCTCACGTATTGTGTGCATAGTGAAGTGATCACTTGTCCTCTTGAAGTGCCTTCCCGCTTGAGTAAACTCAAGACGTGTGAAATGTTCGTGAACCTTCTGCACACCTAAGGTTCCCACATTGTTCAATAACCTGAATTCACCTTGGAAGGCGATCAAGTATACCAGGTAAGAGCACATGTGGAACCTATGAGCTTCCAGATACCTAGTGATTTGTCGGTGGAGTGTGTCACTGATCAAAGTGGCCCAGTCATAGTATTCCCTTCTGCCAATGATTTTAGCGATGACATAGTACATCCATGGCTGAAATTGACGACCATCTTCTTCTCCAGTGATTCTATTGAGTAGAGTGATTAACACTGCGTACTCATCTTTGCATTCTCCTCGTCCCAATGGCTTAGGCAAGTTTGCCTTTGTCACTTTTAGCCATTTTTCGGCCATAATCCTTTGACATTTGTCCTTAGCTGTCTCAAATGCTTTTTCACATTCCGTCAATGATATGACTTTGCTATTAGGATGTGATGGAATATCAAAACATCTTTCGATATCCTGAGGCTTTAAACTGCAAACAATTCTTCCATCTGCTGCTCTGATTTCTCTGGTGGTAGGGTTGTAATGCTTGATACAAGCGATTACAAGCTCTACGCTTTGTAGTGTGATGGGAATTGATGCGGCCTGTAGCAACCCGGATTCTTCGATATTCTGCAATGTTATTTGATTCATGCCTTCTAGCTGCTCCAAATCGACCACCGGATTTACTTGGTGCAGATTTGTGTCAACTGTTTTCAGGTAATCATGGAGTAAGACCGTCTTGGTCTCGTATTGCACCTGGGAGTACTGCATCCTGAAAAACTTGAAGATTGACTGTAAGCTTGACCTAGTTCAGATGATTTTCGGAAACCCTTAAAAATAGCGTCCTGCCGAGAAGTATTTTTCCGGAAAAAATCTGGCACATGGGTTTTGTTCGTGCTTCAATGCTGAACAAACCCAGTTCCTCAGAATTTGGATTCTGAAACTTTTTCGGAAAAACCCCCAAAAATAGGGGCAGCAAGTTTGCTGATTTTGGAAAATTTGTCGAGATGGGTTTCTCCGGAAAATGATGCTGAATATACCCAGTTGATCTGATCTGATGTAGCCTGTTGCTTTTTCTGTCAGATGCAAGAAAACCTAAGACAAGAAGAGAGGAAAAAGACAGAAGGTGGATTGGAAGTTTTATCTGATCTTCAAAAAACTATCTCTGACCCAATCCTCAAAATGGCAATCTTTTCCTGCTTCAGATCTGCAAATAAAAATGAAGAACGGATGAAAACCTCCTTCAGATCTTCAATGGCGTCCTTGAGAGCTTGTGGCTGTTTTTATCTTTGAATCTGCAATGAAATAATGAAAAGGGGACGCCATCTCCTTGAATATATATGTTTGTGCTTCAGATCCACAAATTTGGGGACCTAACACAAGCTCAAAAGGTGATTTGAGTTTGATCTGAAGTTAAAAAGGTGATTTCCACCAATCGTGGAGCGTTTTAGCCAACTTTAACTCAAAAAGCTTTTGACTTTAGTCAACAAATGACCTTTGACTTCTTTTAGGCGTCCCTTTTCATCTTTTGCAAGTTTTTTAGTATTTTCTCTCCTGAAAACCCCCTGTTTGATCCTGAATCTAGCGTTGTTTGTTGACCCTGAGACGTCACGGACACATTCACTGCGGAGCTGGATCCATACTGGAAAGAAGTGCTTGGGAGACTGCCTGATAAAAACTGAGTTTAGGGCTCCAAAAGAATGGGCGCCTTTCCCAAGAAAGGGCGCTTTTGCCAATGCCTTAGTGATTTTTCAATCTTCGTTCTTCAGCTTATTTGAAATGACCTCCCGTGCCTTGAACTGGATTTCTCGTTGATTGGAGAGTCAGATGTTTTCACTTGATGTCTTATCAGGTTCCTAGCTCTGCTTCGCCAGAAATGACTGTCTTCAAGAAATCTGAATCTCAAATTAGGGTTCCATTATTCAAGGGCGCCTCTCCTTGAAAAGGGCGCTTTTGCCTTTTAGCTTGATTATTTTCATCTGGAAAGTTGCCTACTTTGATTCAGATTATCCGTTGACTGCTCTGACAGATGTTGATGCTTGCAGTTGCGTTTACGAGATCTACTTGGGCTGAGAAAGATATCCTAGGAAGCCTTTTGTCATTGGTCAGCATCTGGAAGTCCAAAAGAAAGGGCGCCTTTCTTTTGAAAAGGCTCTTTTTCCTTATAACTTCGCCGTTAACTGTGGTCTCCTGATATTTCCTCAACTGCCTCTTTTTGCTTCATCAGCAATTGCTAGTGATCTGTTCATCGGATGATCTGGATGTTTGTTTCACTGTTGAGCCAGCAATCAAACGTTGAGAATGACTGCTTCGGATGATCTTACTGACTTTATTTGACCTTCAAAGATCATGGGCGCCCCTGCTTGAAAAAGGCGCCTTTTCAACATGTGAGCAATCTCCCCTTCGTAACATCTCCAGAGTTAGTCAAATTTTGATCTTTTTCAATTTCGGGATTCTCCTTCATCAAACGGCATCTTTTTCGACTTTTTCCGCCATGGTTGTGTCGTTGAAGCTTTTGAAGCTTAGCTTTCAGCACCTGGTACTGGCCAATCTGCCATTAATGGCTGTGGAGCTCCTAACTTTGTTCCTGAAAAAGAGAAATAGACCCACCAGAGTAAAACATGTCTTTTGATGATTCTGACTTGACCAATGTGATCGTGAAGCCTTTTAAGCCTATCAAAATCATTTTCGATCATTTCTGGGAAGGTCCTATTTTCGGGGGATTTCCCTGAAAATAGGGGAAAAACCCTAATTTTCAAAATTTCAGAATTTTGCACGTGTGTTCCTTGACAGAAACCTATCAAGATTCTATGATTGGTTTGACCTAAAACTGACTTAACATGGCATTTTAACAAGATTTAGCTCAATTTACACAGAATGCCAAAAATTAATTTTGGGTATAACACGAAGCAAAAATTAGGGGGCCCCCATTTGCAATGGGGCGATGTGTGAAAAAGGTCACAACACCAATAATATCTCTTATATTATTGAATCTCAAAAGAAACTCCTTTACAATGAGGGCTGATTATGAGGCCTAATAAAATGCGCCAGACTGATGCAATCACAGCAATACAAAGATGTAAATCTCAGTGATAATACACAACTTTCTATCAATGAATTGATCTGCACTTGAATAACTTCTCACTAACTCGCACTTGATATGAATGTAATGTGTGTAATGAATGCTTTACAATGAAATGCCATCGATCATATATACAAGTTGAGAGTAGTGGATGTGACTTTTCAAAACATAAGGCAACCCTCCTTGAAAAGACGTGTTTACAATAAACATGAAGTTGGCCTTTAAGAAATACATGCCTCATAAATTCATGTCTCTTTAATAACTAATCATTATTAATATTAAAGACGTTCCTCTTGAACAAAACACAATCTTCTATAAATTAAATAGCGAACGGCTATGATTTAATCTATTCCATAATGTAAGGAGATTGGCTGGAAGTGAAGATCGACGCTGCCATAAATATCAACACTCCCTCTTAGCTAGGGAGGATACTTCCAGTTGGACAAGACATATCACCTCAACATGATGTCTACCGCAATGGCTACAACCAAATGTGGAAAGGAAGAATATCACCTCATCGTGATATCAGATATCACCTCAACATGATATCAACCATAATGGCTACAACAATATATGGTATGTACAAGTGTTCATCACTTGCGTGATGTTGTCAACTCAACATGACTTTTAACCATGGCTCTCCCAGAGGGTGAAACACAAGTACAAAAATCATCACGAATTCTCTCACGTGATGCTGTCATGGAGTCACACACATGACATCCACCATGACTCTCTCAGAGGGTGGAATCAAGGGATTTCACCTTGAACTTCTCTTACTGAGAAGAACTCATTAATCAAGGGATTTCACCTCGAACTTCTGTCACAGAGAAGAAGTCATTATTCAAGGGATTTCACCTTGAACTTCTCTCACAGAGAAAAACTCATTACAGGCTATCACTGATACTGAGACTCTTTCTTAGTTAAGGCTGGATTCTCCACCATACCAAGCTTATCTCAAAAGTACACAAACTTTATTCTAGAGATAGGCTTGGTGAGAATGTCTGCCGTCTTCTCATCAGTGCTGATATACCTCAACTGTATAGCGTTCCTCAATACCATATCTCTAATATAGTGGTATTTTATCTCAACGTGCTTGGTTCTGTTATGAAACACAGGACTGATAGAAAGCTTCACACAACTCTGGCTATCACAATGAATGATAGTAGGCTCCATTGATTGTCCAAACAATCTTGCAAGGAGCTGACGAAGCCAGATTGCTTCCCGAGCTGCCATACAAGCTGCAATATATTCTGCCTCTGCTGTACTCAATGCTACAGATGACTGCTTCCTACTGCACCAGGATATCATAGCTGATCCCAAACTGAAGCAACATCCAGAAGTGCTCTTCTGATCTGTGACACATCCTGCCCAATCAGAATCAGTATAAGCATGCAACTCCAAGTCAACATCTGAAGAATATCTCAACGCATATCCAACTGTGCCACACAAGTATCTCAGGATATGTTTAGCTGCAACAAGATGTATCTGTCTCGGTTCACACATGAACTGACTAAGTGCACTCACAGCATAACATATATCTGGTCTAGTGTTAACTAGATTACATCAAGGACCCAGTCAGCTGTCTGTACATTGTAGGATTCACCAAGTCTGAACTAGCTGCAGCCTCCTTCAATTTATGTAGGTTGGTCTCCATAGGTGTAGACATGGATTTGCAATCCATCATACCACACCTCTTAAGTATATCAATGGTGTACTTCCCTTGACTTAGAATCGTCTCATCTGGTTTCTGCCAGACTTCTAAGCCAAGAAAGTAATGCATAAGCCCAAGGTCTTTCATCTCAAACTCAGAGGCCAACTCTTTTTTACATTTGATGATCAAGTGCTCTTCTCCAGTAAGTATCAATTCATCGACATATAAAACCAAAATCAATGCTTCACCATCAATTACCTTAAAGTATAGATTAGAGTCAACATTTTTCAAGAAGCCCAAACTTGACAGGTAACGATCAATTCTTTTGTACCATGCACGAGGAGCTTGCTTAAGACCATACAAGGCCTTCTTCAGCTTGCAAACTTGAGACTCCTTCCCATGTACCTCAAACCCATCAGGTTGCTCGATATAAACTTCTTCCTCGATCACACCATTCAAAAAAGTTGTCTTCACATCCATTTGATGAATCTGCCATCCTCTAGATAGCAACATGAGCAAAATTTTCTTCATAATCAACTCCCTCTTTTTGTGAGAACCCTCGAGTGACAAATCTTGCCTTGTACTTCTCTATGCTCCCATCAGTTGCATGCTTGATCTTGAAGAGCCATTTTGTAGATACCACAGATTTGCCTTCGGGTCTAGGAACAATGTCCCAAACATCATTTTTGAGAATTGATTGGTACTCCTCTGACATAGCATCTTTGCAAACTTGTTGACTGGAAGCTTCGTCCACACTAGAAGGCTCAGACTCAATAATCTGACTCATCAAGGCAACATAACTGGAGAACTTATGTGGCCTTTTACTTTCTCTGAATGTACCTCTAGGAGCTGCGAACCTTTCAGCCTCTTGCATAGTTTTCGTAGCCCAAAGAGGTCTCTTTCTTCTACTCACAATATCGATAGGCCCATCAGTAGGTTCCAAGGGCTCAACTGAAGCAACATCTTCCTTCGGTTCTGAAGTCTCCCTCAAAATCTTAGGAGTATGGTCAGCTTCCATATCTTGAGGAGACTCATCATAGTCAATCTCCACATGAGTTTGCTTGGATCTTCTAAAGGCAACATCTTCCTCGAATGTGATATCTCTACTGATTTCAATCAATTTCTGACCTGGAACATAAATCCTGTAGGCTTTTGATGTCTCACTGTAGCCCACAAATATTCCCTTCTTGCCAGAATGCTCCAACTTAGTTCTTTTCTTTTGGAACATGAACATAGATAGGACATCCAAAGATCCTCAAATGACTAACCTCAGGCTTCTTCCCTGTAAAGGCTTCTTCCGGAGTCATATTCTCCAAGACCTTGTGAGGACTTCTATTTTGAACATATATTGCAGTCCTTGAAGCTTCTGCCCATTAGAAGGTTTGTAGATTTTTGTCATGAATTGATGGCTTTCGCAGCTTCCACGATTGTCCTGTTCTTTCTCTCTGCGACACCATTCTGTTGAGGATTATAGGTAACACAAAACTCCCTCTTAATCCCAGCATCAACACAAAAATTTCGAAAGCTACCAGAGGTGCATTCTCCTTGATTATCAGATCTGAGGATCTTGATTCTTTTACCGGAAAGATTCTCTACTAGAGCTTTGAACTCCTTGAACCTTTCTAACACTTCCTCAAACTCTTTAGATTTCAGAAAATAAATCGAAGTCTTTCTAGAGTGATCATCAATAAAAATAACATAATACAAGAAACCATTCGAATAAGGAACAGACATAGGTCCACATAAATCAGAATGAATAAGGTCTAAAATACACTTAGATCTACTTTCTCTACTATGGAAAGGAGCTTTTGAATTCTTACCCATAGCACATCCTTTGCAAGTTCCTTCATGCTCTTGATTGAGCTTAGGAAGTCCCGTGACCATCTTCTCCATGATAGGTAAGGCTCGGAAGTGATGGTGAGCCAATCTTCGATGCCAAAGATCACATAGGCTTGAAGAACCATGAACTAATGCCTGTAGAGGACGCGGGCATAGCGTATAGAGGCTTTCATGTCTAACACGAATTACTTGAGCATCCTTGAAAGTGGAATTCTCCATCCACACAAGAACTTTGCCTTTGGAGAAGGCAACTTGATATCCTTTATCTTCTAGAGCTGAAATGGAGATGAGATTGCGCTTGATTCTTGGAACATAAAGAACATCTCTCAACTGAAGCGTAAAGCCGGAATCCAAATGAAGAGTAGAGGTCCCAATCCCTTTCACGTAGTAGCCAGCATCATCTTCGATAATAACTTGTTCGGAAGAATCTTTCTCCACCAAACTTGATAAGTGCTCCTTAAATCCAGTGATGTGTCGAGAAGCACCATTGTCGATCAGCCAAGCGTTGGTATCTATAGGTACATTGCTTGACAATGCTGAATAGAACAAGTATTCACATGAATTCTTCTGCGGAGAAGCATCATCAACATTTGCAACATTAGCTTGTTGGTTAGGTCTAGATGGACAATGCTTAGCAAAGTGGCCAAACTTATCACACCTATAGCATTGAATCTTGGACATGTCTCCCTTCTTCTTGAAGGTGGGGGCATCATCATTTCCCTTATCTCGATTCCTCTTGAAGAACCCTTTCTTCTTCGAAGCATGGTAGGTGAGAACATGAATATCTTCATTCTTTGAACTTTGACCAACACCTCTAGCCACCAACCTTGATTCTTCTTGAATGCAGTCTGCTCTTAGACGATCAAACTTAGGCATTTTTGATCTTCCAGTAATTCCCTGAATGTAGGATTCCCAAGACAAAGGAAGAGCATTGAGAGCAAGCATAGTCAAGTGTTTGTCGTCAACCATATGGCCAATTGTCGAAAGCTAATCTCTCAAATCTGAAATCCTCATGAAGTATGCAATCATTGATTCTCCTTTTGCCATCTTCACATGGTGTAATTGTTGCTTCAGTGCAAGTGCCCGGCTGGTATTGTTGATTTCGTACATTTCTTCCAATGTTTTAAACATGTCTCTTGCCGTCTTCAACTTAGAGACAATAGGAACGATATGATCCTTAACAGAATCAACCAATATTTTCATTGCCTTGATATCTTTCTTCCTCCACTGCAATTTCTCTTCCTCCTCCTCAGGTTCAGGAACACTGGACTCCACAAACTCACCCAAGTCATTCTCTTGCAAGGTAAGCATGATCCTGAATCTCCATGATGTGAAATTGGATGCTTCCTCGAGTCTATCCTCAATCTTCAAACCATTCACCATCTTGACTAAGGTAGGGGTAGACAAAGAAGTATAAAGAAGAGAATAAAGTATCATTGTAAGATCAAATCTGATCACGATCTTCTTAAACCCGCTTTAATACCATGTTAAGTTTAGTGATCAGATCGATGCATAGAATTTAATTCAAAAATTCAACACAAAGAGACAGCAGATACCCTGGGAAAACCCTCCTCTTGAGGGAGAAAAACCCAGTCAATAATATCTCTTATATTATTGAATCTCAAAAGAAACTCCTTTACAATGAGGGCCGATTATGAGGCCTAATAAAATGCACCATAGACTGATGCAATCACAGCAATACAAAGATGTAAATCTCAGTGATAATACACAGCCTTCTATCAATGAATCGATCTGCACTTGAAGAACTTCTCACTAACTTGCAATTGATATGAATGTAATGTGTGTAATGAATGCTTTACAATGAAATGCCATCGATCATATATACAAGTTGAGAGTAGAGGATGTGACTCTTGAAAAGATAAGTCGGCCCTCCTCGAAAAGACGTGTTTACAATAAACATGAAGTCGGCCTTTAAGAAATACGTGCCTCCTCATAAATTCGAGTCTCTTTAATAACTAATCATTATTAATATTAAAGACGTGCCTCTTGAACAAATCACAATCTTCTATAAATTAAATAGCCAACAACTATGATTTAATTTATTCCATAATGTAAGGAGATTGGCTGGAAGTGATGACCGACGCTGCCATAAACATCAACATAAGTGATATGTTGTTGCTGGGTTTTTCTCCCTCGACTGGAGGGTTTTGCCAGGGTATCTGCTGTGTCTTTTTGTTGATTTTGAATTAATTTTCTGTGCATTACATCTGATCATAAAATTAACATTATCTTCATCCCTTCTAAAGCAAACCTCATTTTCTCTTTTAACGAACCAAATAGATTTCAGCAGCAACTATCCCATTGAAAGGGAATGTTCCTTGTTCTTTGATTTTCCACTGGAACTTTTACCTATAATCTCTCAAATTCTCAAATCAAACTCCATCATTTTTTTAAACGCCATTATCCACTTATATGCAAAAATCAAGAAAAAATTACTTGAATAATAATAGCTAAAATTGTGGCTCAAATAGTTGCTCTTTTAATGTCCCCTTATTGGGGTATGCCTGATTTTGCCCAAAAGTAACAATTCCAACAATATAATTTTTTTCACAAATAGTATTTTAAAATTAAATCATATAGAAGTTATTGAACTTAAGAGTAAATGAACAATTAAGATAAGTAACATTACCTAATTGGATCTAATCTATATGTTCATTTCCAATAACCAACCATAGTAAGGATGGGAGAGGAAAGCATGATAGGGCGCCTAGAGACTGTTCATCATAATTAAGCCCAAATGCATGGTATAACAGCCCTTGGCCCACAAGTGGCAGGAACTCCCGTCCATCCAGCATGGGGTGGCCTACTTACATTGTCGAACTGGTCTGTTGCCTCTCTCAATCATGTTTCCTTATTAATCCATGCCTGATTGCTTATATGGAAACAAATAGATTAAATCAATAATTATAAGAGCCTTAAATAGATTAGCAATTCCCATTAGTAACTATATTAAAGATGCATAAGAGATTATATATATATATATATATATATATATATATATATATATATATATATATAACATTATACACCATAATGATGCATACCAATCACTTATTAAATCCAATGCCTGCTACTTTTCTGAATGCAGATATTTGTATTGTTTTTTCTTGCTTCGTAAGAGAGAGTATATTGACATACTGGAAAAAATTTACAAGCGTCTGCTATGCAGGATATGAGATCGGACTCTAGACCAAAAAATACCACCAGGGCAAGCTACACCCGAACCTTGACACCCACAAGATCACCAGACCGAAACAGTTCCCTAAAATGCAAGCCAAAATGGTGTCTAACCACGCCATCCCACCATTCGACCACCGCAAAAACCATTCAAACTAGACTATATTGGCAAAATGCCCATCCTCTGCATGCCAACATTACTGTGAAGGGGGCAAACATTTACAGAGAGCCGACTATATGCCATACCTGACAAGACCAAGAACCACCATACCAAAACATTACAAAGATGGAGACCAAGTATATTTACCAAACCCAAACCTGACACCAGAGTAAAAGGGAAATAGAGGATACCCAACATTTACAAAAAACCATTTGTTTTCACAAAGGCATCAAATTCCTCGAGCCACTCAAAGTCACTGACCTCTTCCATCTGAAAGATCTTCTTTAAGAAATTCACCACGACTGCAACTATCATTCTGTGTCGCATTAGGGCCAACCTCTTTAAATTGAGAAGGAAGGGGTAAATTTTGATTACCTTACCCGATTTCTTTACCAGGTCCACGTCGCACGGCCATGAAGCACCTTTTCCTGGAATGGACACCTTCTAAAACTCCTCCAAGCCGCCCAACAATCCTTTTTGAACAATTTTCCCTTCAAAGTTTTAGCCTCCAGCTTTGGCACACGGTTATCCAGAATGGAGGCTAGAAACCTCGAAGCCACCTGCGACTCGAAAAAACTCCTTGTGCTCCAGATGCCCTTTGGCAAGCACCATTTTCACAGCCACCACCGTTAGTGGGTCAATGTTGAGCAGAATTCACTTGAGGTGCTGGTCTGTAACCTCCTAGAAAGCATTTTGGCGGTCCTTGCAATCTAGGGCTATTGGGGTATCCACCCCAAAACAAACCACTGATTCCACCGACATCTCAACTATGAATTTCGAGCATTCGACCATTTTCATCCTACACCTTGAGGCTAGCCGGAGAAATCAACAAACACAGAGAGAAATGGAAACATCGCCCTCACCACCTTCAAATTTGAATGCGAATGCACCACAATAATTGCCTATTTTATTACTCTGTACATTGCCAACCTGCCAACATCATGACACACGGCAAATGCCAAGGCTTCCATCACTTAAGCGAATGTGTACGTATAGAGGCAAGGCGATTAGTCTAATCAAATGTTTTGGAAATCAAACAAATCGTCCCTAGCCTCCATCGGTACCATGGCATGATGCCTCATAAAGTCTCCCAACTCACCAGTGTACTTGTAGAGAAAAGGCCGCACCTTACCTATCTCAACCACAACTGCCATGACGCCTAACACCCGTCCACCTCAGACCAATCCACTCATCGACGAACTTGCCACAATCTTTGTGGCAAGTCGCCCACCCTACCATCCACCTGTCTTAAGTGGATTGAGATTGGGGCACCTGATACAATTCTTTGAGATTAATTCTATCTGCTCCTTGGTTAGAAAGCATATTGGCCTCCTTGTTGCCTTCCCTCAGCGTGTGTTGATAATTACCAACTCAAAGCCTTCCAAAAGATCCAAGGCAATTTCTAAACTAGCATTCAATTTCTAGTGGGATAGCTTTCTGGTTCTAAGAGCGTTAATGACAAGGCTCAAGTCTCCCTCAACAATTAAATTCTTCGCCTTTAAATCTCTACACAGGCGAAGACCCAAGATCAAGGCTTGCATTTCTGTAGCATTGTTAGTGCCAATCGATGCCTTTTGCAAATAATTTGACCTCATTTATATATCCTCAAATGAGAGGGAGTCACACCTCTTCATTGAGGCTTTTACCTTGCAAGGGATACATCCCTTAATAAATTGAGCGTTGCCTCTTATGGTGTAAAACTTATTTATTTCTTTATTGTTGGGTGATCGCTGCCCTTAATAATATTAATTATGCTTAGTCGTCCTATGTTATTGAATTATGCTTAGTTGTCCCTATTTTTTCATTAATCATTGCCATTTAATATTTCTCTTTCCTAGGTTGGCCACCTTTATTCCATCGCTGATTGTCTTATTGGATCGGCCTTCACAAGGAAATTCTATTAATAATTGTCAATGCCTAGGATTTTAGTGCTGCGATTTAAGGAATGAAGTGGGTCATTACACTCTCTTCTTTTGTACTAGCAGGTCTAAATATTTAACACTCCCTTTCCTCTTTTACAAATCTGCTAAAATAGTTATCAATGAGAATATTTCAATATCATTTATGGTCTTTTGAGATTTAAGTTTTTGTTTTAAAAGCATTTTCTATTACTCTATCTTGAGCTATTTGATTCAAAACCTTAAGTTGAAGTTTGCAATTGCTTCCTTTGTCATATAATTTCTCTTTCACACTCTTCATATAGTTCTCTTTGACATTGTTCTAGAAATTGCAAGTACTGTTAAATCATAAAGATGAGCCAGTTGATTCCTGTTTTGCAATTTATGACATCTGCTCAAAAAAGGAAAATTTTCTTTTTAATGACTTTCTTGAGCCTGAGGATTTTGAGATCCTAGAGGCCAACTTGGATAGTGATGAGATTGAATGACTTAGGGGACGCTTTGAACTAGGAGCTTCATCATCAGGAACTGCAGCCCTCTAGCATAGCTCTATTTCTAGTAGCATGAGTCATTGTCTATGTTTGACTTTTTGAAACTTTGTACTTAGTTTATAAGTTTACTTTGTACAAACTATATTGTAATTGAAACTTTATCAATTGTAACCATCTAGTTATTATTTATGCACTATGAAGTATGCATTGTGCAATGCAATGTAATCGAGGACATGAATATAAACAACAAAATCCTATTTTCTACATTTCATGAGTTAAACTCTATTTTATTTGTTCTCTATATCTCTATGCTATGGAGATACCCTCAATTTTAAAAAAAAATAGTTTTTGTCCTTTTTTTAACAAATTTTTACGCTATTTTTAAATCTGATTTTTTCCCGATTTTTTCAAAAATCTTATACTTTTCTCTGGCAAATTTTTCCCTAAACATATTTTGTTGTTAATTTTGAGAATTTGTTCAGTTTTGCCAACAAGTTAAAAGTATGGCTTATTTTGCATTTTCTAATTGCTTAGTTACAGTCTTAGTTTTATGGCATATCAGCCAAGTATTGGCTAGAGGTTAAATTGTGCAGGAGGATGAGAAATATAATCAAGCAATCAGCAAAAGAGGGCATGAGAAGATATAAATCACAAGAAACAAATAGGGTTTAGATAAAAAGTTTCTAATGTTAATAATGATTGAGTAAACTTAAGGCACACCATTGATTCGGATGGGAAAAAGAGCTCTATTACTATTTGGTTAAATCCTTTTTATTGGAAATTTCGAAGAAATGGTAGGAAGTTAACATATGTAATGTCCCCTTCTTGGAGTACGCCTGAATTTGCCTTAAGGAACAATTACACAACATAAAATTGGTTTACAAATAATACCCCATAGTAAATTATATATTAAATATTGAACTTTAAGAATAAATGAACTATTAACATTTGTGAAATAATGAATAACAGTTTAACTTGAATCCAATATGTAGACTCTTTTCCAATAACCAATCATGGTAGGGATTGGAGAGAAACGCATGATACGGTGCTTGTTGTACCCCAAATTAAAATTTTTGCTACACTTAGACATTTTGAAGAAATGAATAAAAGTCTTGTTAAATTTGTCAAAAAGGTCAAAATTTGGGTGTGCGTTTCTTGCATGAGGGGTAAAAACTCAAAATTTCCAAAGTTTGACGATCTAGGTCTGCTTAGAGCGACATAATCTACAAAACCCAGATCTCAGTTTTTCATCCATACTTTTTAGAAAAACTGCTATTTTTAGAAATTTTCTAAAAATTGTAAGTTTTTTTAGGTTTCTTTTGAAACAGATACTGGTAAAATTTTCTAAAAATAGAAAGTTGGCCCGTTAGGGTTCAAACTGATTTTGATTGGCTCAAAATACTTCCATATTAGGCTGGTGCAGTCAGAATCAAGAAACGATCAGTTTTTCCCTAATGGGTCTATTTTTCTTTTTCAATTTCAGAAAGCATTTCGGGAGCTTCAAAAGTCATCAATGGAGGTCAATTAGCTGCCAGGCGCCAGATCCAACACGCAAGCACTGAGCAGAAGATGGGATGGCAAACATGCACGAAGAACGAAGAATGAAGGTGAAATCTGTGAAAATTTGGCTAAGTCTGCTTGACATGGGCGCCCCAAGAGAAAATAGGCGCCCATCTTTTTAGGGCATTAAATGATAAAACTAGGGTTTAAGCTCTCAGTCAAAATTGTTCAGAATCCTCCCAGCTCTGCAGTGAATCCGGCAGTGCAGTCATCGGATCATCCAGTTGTCTGGGGTTCAAGATCAAATGGAGGAGTTTCGGACAAAAGATAGAACACAAATCATGGAAATCTCTGAAAATTGTTGGAGTCTGGGAACTTTGGGCGCCCCAGGTGCCCAGGGGCGCCCAGTCTTTTAGGATGCCTAACTCAGCAGTTAGGGTTTGCAGATGGGATCAATCTCTTCGTAATTTAGTCAGTTTCGTAGCGGATATCTCCATCAGAGCTTCCGACTTGTCATTTTTTGGCAAATCCAGATCAAAGCTGAAGGTACAGAATGAAGATTCAAGTCTGAAGATGAAATCAAGCAGAAAATGGTTAAGTTTGGAGCAGATAGGTGCCCCAAGTGAGGAAGGGTGCCCTTGATTTTGAGGGATCAAACAGATGAATCTGCAGTTGAAGCCCCTAACGTGTCTTCCTCATAATAGATTAGGCTTTCAAATGAGATCACTAGCACGTCAATCCGAGTTGTCAGTCATCAGATGCGGAAGGCAGAATAGAGGTCCGAACAAGAGCCAGAGTCGAGAAAGAAGAAAACACAGAGAAATTGGCCAACTCTAGTGAGGTTGGGCGCCCCTGGCAAGTTTTGAAGCAAAAAATCCAACTTTTTGACAGAAGGATCTCCAAAAGACCCCTCTTGATTTCTCCTCAGCTCTGTAATGAGCCTAGCCATCAGTCACTTCGACGCCCGAATCTCCAGATCTGACGAGATCATCTGTAGAAGAGAAAGTGATGAAGAAATAGAAAAATATTCTAAGTCTGGTTGAGATGGGCACCCCTGGTGAAGAAGGGCACCCAACTTTTGAGCTTGGAAACGATAGAATTTTCGAACACGGCCTCCAAGATCATCTTGTCTAATTCATCTAAGCTACCTAACGAAGCAGTTAGCCAGGCAATCGGATCAGCGTAGCTCCTGGAATTAGGATTTCTTCAGAAGATCAAAGGGAAATGAAGAACTTGAAAATGATAAAAATGGCTAACTCTGGACAAAATGGGCAACCTTGGAGGGAATAGGCTCCCATGAATTTGAAGGTCAAAAGGAAGTTTTTTGCTAGAGACGCCTCCGAAACAATCTTTTTAGAATCAGTCAGGCTACGCGATGAATCATCCAGCTCGCTTGTCGAATCAATCTGGAAGCCAGAGTTCAAGGTCAAAGTAGGGGGGTCAAAATTGTGAAAAGTTGAAAATTTCCAAAAAATGACTAACTCTAAAGCAAGTTGGCGCCCCTAGCCAAGAAGGGTGCCCAACTTACAATGCCTTAGTGAAATTTTCAAAATTTTCAAAAGATTCAAAATGGAAAAAGGAGAATGTCCAAGTTCATTGAACAGGCCAATTTTAGGGTTTTTTTGAAGATTTAAGCAAAAGAAAGCAAACCTATCTCAAACCCTAAGTCTATTTAACACCTCTCTTTAATGCAATTCTCATCATTTTTGCAGGTGGCGTCCCAAGGAGAAGAGTGGAGCAGCAGATTTGAAGTTATATTTCATGATTCAAGAACTCAAGTTTGCTGATTCTTCATCAAATTTTTTCAGACCAGTAGCATAAGGCCTTGCTTTTTCATCTAGAAGATCAAATTTTTGAAGAAGGCCAAGATTTTCAATTTTCAGCCATCTGGGTCTTGTCATCTCATTCTTTTGAAGAATTTTTCAAGAAATTCATCAAGTTGCAGCAGCTGCTTTTTCCTTGCATGTCAGAGAAATCTTCAAAGCTTTCAAATTTTGATCATTTGGGTCCTCTCAAATTAGTCTTCTGAAGAAAACCCATATCACAGCTTTTTTCAAGTAAATTTCAAATATTAGGGTTGGCTGCTTTTTCAATCAGCCATCAGTGTTTTTCAAATCTCATCATCTGGGTTCATTCCAAATTTTATTCTAAACAAAAGCCAGATGCCAACTTTTTTTTGTGAAAAATTGAAGAAATTAGGGTTTGCTTCTTTTTCAGTCTAAATTCAAAATTTTCAAAAACAGACGATTTGGGTTGTCTTGCAACGAAATTCTAAGCAAAACCTATATATCTCAAAAAAATTTCGAAAAATTTGTCCGTTTGAGGAAGAAAAACCAGCATTCTAAAAATAGAAAATTGTTCAAAACTTGTTTGAACCTAGGCGAGTTTATAGTCTTTCTTCAAGGTTTTCAGAATGGAATACACTCCCAATGATTTCAAGACAAAATTAGTTCTCTACCATGATTTCATCAAAACAGGTGAGACGAACTTGCATCACATCAAGCCGGTGTTTGATCTACATGCTTTGGAGAGCGCAGGCAACACTACCATCAGAAACTTGGGACACTCTGGACTTCTTGCAGTAGCATCTATTCCTATATCAGTTCAGAGTCTTGAGTTCGTAATCGCTTGCATCAAGCATTACAACCCGGCTACAAGGAAGATTCAATCAGTTGATGGTAGATTGATTTGCAGTTTGAAGCCTGGTATGATCGAAAAATGTTTCTCCATTCCCCCTTGGCCTGAAAGTGTCACTATCTCAAAGGGCAAATGTGAGAGGATATGGGAAATGCACAAGGACAAGTGCAGTAAGAAGATTGCACAAAGGTGGATGAAGGAATAACATAAGACTGCCTAAGAACGTCGGGCGAGGAGAGTTCAAGGACGAAGTTGCTATCATAATCACCTTGCTCAACAGGGTCACTGGATTAGAAGATGCTACCAAGTTTCAGCCTTGGATGTTCTATGCTATACCCCATATCATGAAGAAGACTGAGTTCTATGATTGGGCCACCTTGATCAGTGACAGCGTCCATCAGTAGATAACAAAATATTTCCAAATTCATGAATTCCATATGGTTTCTTACCTAGTCTACTTAGTGGCCTATCAAGGTCAATTCAGAGGGTTGAACACTGAGGTATCACTGAGTGTACGACATATCTACAACTACTATCCTCAGTTGGAATTCACGAAGTCACTGCATCACTACAAGAGGGTGAATGAGGCTTTCTTGATGTATACAGTGCGGGAATTGGACAATGAATTGCACGTCTGTATCTCTTCAAATGCTAGGGTAGTGATGGCGGAATGGGCAAATTGGTTCATACAATTTCCTACTTTCACCTATCTCAGAGTTTATGGCTTTTCAGGTGCCCCACTCATGCTACCAAGGTACCCATCAGACGAAGCTGTCTTCATGGAGTTCTTAAGGCAGGGACATGACGTCCACGCATTCTTGAGGAATAGAAAGAAACCCGCCCTCAATTTTCTATTGGGATTGGGAATCTATACATGCAGGACAACAACAGATGCTAAAACTATGGGAGACGAGTTAGAAAAACTTGGTCTCAAGCCTTACAGTGAGAGACGATCGTATGATCATCATGGCATCTACGCTACTCGACTTGAGAGAAACTATGCTCACATATCCGCCTGAAGATTTTTGGGCCAATTGTACAGATGAGTTCGAGGTGCGAAGGCGCAGTTACAATAGGCCGACTCTTCACCAGATGAAAAACGGCCTGTCAGAGGATATCGAAGGATTGTTAGATGATGATGAGCATGTGTTACTCCCAATTTATGCCCGGAAGCGAATTGAAGATCAACCCCTTCCTCAAGTCAATTGGGCTAATAAGAAATCCCTCTTAGTCAAAGAAAGGACGAGGCAAGTCCTTGAACATAGCAAGGTCTCCCTAGTTCTCAAAAGGAAGAAGTCCATACCAGCAGTAGAGCCGCCAAGGGTACATCCATCACTTCCCTCCTCTTCCAGAGCACAATCAAAAGGGAAAGGCGCAAGTCAGTCTCAAGATGGTGTGAAGGACAACAGGTCGACTAAAAACGTAAGAAGAAGGTTAGACTTCTTAGGCATAGTTATACAGGAGCAATAAACAGTCAAAGCAGAAGCTCCTCCTGAAGAACCTATACCTCAAAAGGAGATAGAAGAAGCGCCCTTAGCACATGATTCTATACCACTGACAGGTCTTCACCAATCCATATTGACCTAGATATTGAAGAAGATGAAGAGGTTGCAATTGTACCTCCCAAAGAAGTTAGTAAAGATACTACCATGTCTTGGCTTGACAGCTCCTTGGGAAGGGTAAGAAGAAGACCTTCATATCAGGTGAATTTTGATCACCTTGATAACATTTATCAGGAACCTCCTAAGAAGAAAGCAAAGAAGCAAGTTCACTTTGATAGGAATCCTGATGGTGAGATAGTCATGGAGACTACAATACCCCCAGAGGACAAGAACATAGATGATGTTGATATGGAAGACTTCGTGATGGTCAAGGCTAATCTTGGTAAAAATACCAAACATATGGATGTCAGTTTGTTGAGAGTTGTGTTTGAAAGCCTTCAAGAAAGAGTGCTCAAGGATGGAGAAGGCAAAGTAGCCCTCAAGGCTGAAATACAACTCAGGCTCTTCATTTCAAACCTTGTCTAGGGTGCTTCATAGGCTACTTAGTTACTGCCCCAAGTTTTAGAGACACCAGTTGATCATCATTAGTTGAGACAGCTGGTCAGTTATGGGAAGGAAACTCAAGAATGGATTGAGGGTTTTGTGATGTGTTTTTCGTGACCGCACCAACGCAGAATAAAGTCGCCAACGGCTACCCTATTCTCTCTTGATCAAAGTATTCCGCACGCTAAGATTGCAAGAAAGTTCGCATGTTCAACTCCAAGGTTCTTTTAGTGCGAATAGGCTCAGTTGGCTCGATGTGATTTGCTGGTATTTCAAGGGGGACTTAAGAAATTGTTCTGCAGCGGAGAAAAGAATTCAAATGCTCGAAAGATTTGTCTATAAAGTTCTTGCTTCCTATTCTAACCAGAAAGTATTGAATTGAAATGGTGCAGGGTTAAGAAGGCTCTAATTAACTCTAAGGCGCGGGACATGGCGATCAATTCTTACAAGCTTCAACCAGGCTCTACTTTGCCTCGCTTCGGACAACCTCCACAGAACCGGTGCAATCTTCAAAGGAGTAGCTCGAGGTGTTCAGATCACGACTTAGCATGAAGATACCATGACAACGACGCATATAAACACACAGATCATGATCGAAGTTAAGTACATGATATTCCAGTTGACCACACAAGGCGCATTCACCGTCAGCGAACACACTAGTGGTATGGATAGACGAAGTTTTGTCAAGTTGAAGACCACATTCCTCAACTACTATCTACTTGCATGGAATGAAAATTATACTACTCTGAACTATTTTACGCTACCATTTGAATCGGAAGGACGAAGAAACCTATCTAGCTACTCACAACAAAGACCAAATTCACCATCAATGAAAACTCTTTTATTGAGAGAGTGTTCACAACAATTTCTTACAAAGTTTTCGGGAAAACTTTCCTCTCTTCAAACTACACCTATCAATCTATACTAAGCTACTTCTAAGTTGCCCCTCTACTCTCTCTGTCTAACTTCTACCTCTATGTCTAATGAGATACAAATGAGGGGGACTCCCCCTTTTATAGTTGGCCAAGTCCAACGGACGACTCAGATTACAATCGGCTGGATGGCCAGGATTGTGCCACCTCAACCCTAAACAAGATTTGCCCTAAAAACGCCACCAAGAGGAGTGGGGTAATAAATGAGCCATTAATGGCCACCACCTTCTAGAAGATTCCAGCTTTGAAATGCGTTCACACTGCTCTGTTGTTCGCGTTCAGCCAATTCTGTTGATCGCTTGGAGGAGGGTAAAAGAGTCTCTAAGATTGCCTCCTTAGATAATAAAATTTGATAGAATCTGGAGTTCAACTGCTCTTGATCTTCTTCTTGACGTTGTTCTTCAACTTTGCTCGAGCTTCCATTCTTTGTCACTTGAGTTATACTAAGTCTCAACACTTAGCCATTTTCTTGCAACTTTCTTCCTTCGAGGTTGAGATGTCGTCTTGAATCACTTGCTTCATCACTCTAAGTCATCACCGCTTGGTCTCGACGTTCCTCCTGCAAAACAAGCAAGGAGAAGGAGCATTAGAACACTTTATAATATAAATTCACTTTACTTACCTGATTTTCACGTTCCTTCCAAGCGTCATTGTCTTTACTAGCCAATTCGCCTTCTTCATGATTCTTCATGCCTTAGCCAAATTTTTCAACCCATCTTCCTCAAGGGCGTATCATCTTTGAGAAATTCATTTCATTAGCTGGGTTATTGACGATTTTATTCATCTCCGGCTCAAGAAGATTGTCTTCACGAAGAGTTTGAGCAAATTCACCTAGGCAGTTCCTTTCAAATTCATCGTCTGGAGGATTTCACCTTGAAAACACATTTTCTTCACATTTGCCTTAGAAAATTTTAAAATTTCCCTTAGGAAAATTCATCAACCTGGTGCCCATTTGAAATCTTTATCACAGAATCCTCGACAAGCTGTGGAAGACCTTAAAATCCATTCCTCATCGATAATCTTCAATACCCAGAAGAAAATTTCCTTCAGAACGCGTCGAACTCATGGGTGCACAACGAACGGGTTCATTTAATTTTCTTGAATTTTGAACCTTTGAAAAATAACTTTCAACAATTTATTTCATTTCTTCATCCCCTCTGAGAATTTTGTTGCTCTGACTTGAAAAATTTTCGTTGATCCTGTGCAGCAGGCATCATCTGACTTCCTCACTGGCAAATTCATCCATGCCTCTGAAAATTTTTATCATCCTCCAAGCCCAGGCGTATTTTCTTAAGAAGAAAATTTTGTGCCTTAGAAAATTTTTGAATCACTTTGCATTTTGAATTTTGTCTTAGAAATCTTATTCAACTTCCTTCATCTTGCCTGTGAGGAATTTTTTATCAACTCATTTAGAGAAATTTCTCGAAAGCACATATCATGGAGGATTTCAATTTCAATGCCCTAGTTATTTTATTCATCATCTTTACACTTTGGGCGCATATAACACTTGATGGAGGATATTCACCTTGCCTTAGGAAAACTTTTCATTCAAATCTCCACCTTACACATTTGGGCGCATATCACACTTGAGGAAGGATAAAACCACGCCTTTGGAAAAAATTTCAACACTCGACACTTTCAACGTCTTACCGCTTTACTTTATAGGCTTATCACTCCCAATGCCTAGCAACTTTGTTTTCTCCACCTTGTATTTTATTCCCCACCCTAGGCGCATTTCACATTTGAAGGAGAATATTCAACTTCACCATGCCTAGCAATATTTCATTTTCCATCACCCACCACCTTACACACTTGGGCGCATTTGGCACTTTATGAGGAAGTTTCAACACACCTAGCAATATTTTCTCTTCCCTTTGTGCGCATTTTGGCATGAGAGAAGGACGACTCCTAAGCTTCCTTATTTTTGTCTTCACATGGCCCCATTTGGGCGCATTTTACCATGGAAGAAGGATGAAACTTCCCACGCCTAGCCTTTTGACTTGTTGACCTTTTTCAAACATGGGCGCATTTTGGCATATGAGGTGGACGAGATTCTTGTACTTAGAAAATATTTTGCATGTCTTGCCTGGAGGTTGGCGCATATTAGCTTGCATGAAGGATAAGACTTGCAACGCCTCTAATAGGTGACCCTTTGACTTCCTATTTTTTGTCTTTACATGGCCTCTTTTGGGCGCATTTGAGCCTAGGAGGAGGATAAAACATTTGACTTTCTTTGACTTGAGAGGTGGGCACATTTTCTACATGGTGAGGGATGAGTTTGACACTTAGAAACTTTTCTTGATGTCTCTTGTAGCTAGGCGCATTTTGGCATATGTGGTGGATAAACTTTGTTGACTTTCCTTTGACTTTCTTGTTGCATGGGCGCATTTTGCCATAGGAGGAGGATGAATTTTGCCTTAGAAGATTTTTCTCTTGTCTCATGCTGGAGTGGGCACATTTTGCCTAGGCTAGAGGATGAGGCCTAGACTTAGAAAAATTTTCAACGTTTTGAAGGCAAGCCTGTGAGGAGGGCGCAAATGGAGGCATGAGGAGGATGAAGCATATCCCATGCCTTAGAAATTTTCTTAATTTCTCCACCAACTTGGGCGCATTTTACATGTCCAGCAGGATAAACTCTAGACTTGGAAATTTTCTCAGCCACTGCCAGCGTCTTCTTCTTTGGGCACATTTCAAGGGTGTTGCAGGATAAACTCATGCCTTAGTCACTTTTTCTTCGTCTTTGCCAGCTCCTTCATGCCTTACTATTTATAGTAAGTTCCTTGATTTTCACATCTCAGAGGCTTAGATCGTTTTGAAATTTTAAACACTGCATCCTCTCGACCTCGTTACCCTGTTACACTGCTATTTTGGGTTGGCCTGCTATTTTTAGCCCATTTCTGAAGGTGGTTTGCTATAAATAGTAATTGCTTGCTTCTGATACCTCCATAGCTCCGATTGACTTGAAATTTGAATGATGTGCTCCTCACCACGTGACCTGCCCGCTGACATCAGCGCATGCAGCTGATTTGCTATTTTTGGCCTGTTTCCAAAATGACTTACTATAAATAGTAAGTGCTCTGTTTGTCTTCAAATTTTACCAGCAGATAGCCTAAAGGATGCTGATCGTGGTGGTTTACACCGGTTTTCGAAAATTCTGACTTTTTACCCCTCTTTTCAGGTCCCGAAGCTGGAAACCCTAATTTGCTCTACATGCATATCAAATAATCTCCGTTTGTCCTTGTTTCTGTTGCATTGCGATCAGCTCGTGATTCTGAAGTGCTAGGAAGCGGCTGTCGGGATGCACCTGCTAAAAATAGTAAGTTCCTTACTGAGTGATTATCTCCATTTGCATGTCACATCACTACGAAGCTCTCGAAAAACCCATAAGGAATATGCAGACATGCAAAGAAAACCCTGACATGCAAACGCTAAAAATAGCCTCGGAAGACTGAACTCTGAAAGTTGTCTCATTTTGCATGTTATATTGTCGCGAAGGTCTCGAAAAACCCAGAAGGAATATGCAGACATGCGTTGAAAAACTCTGCATCTAAGCCTTCAAATCTGGTCCGGAAGCTGAACTGCTAAAAATAGTAAGTTGTCTGTTTCAGCTCAAATTTTACACGCGAGCAGCTTGATGTGCTCTGAATGTAGTGTGACTGTTGGAATTTCAAAAATGTTGACGGATTTCCTATAATTGCATACTTACTAAAAATAGTAAGTAGTCAGAATCTGATGAAAATTTGCTGAGAGCCTGCTGGAAGCACATTGACAACAATGTTAATCTCTGTTTTCAATTTATTCACTTCATTCAACCTCGAACTGACCAAAAGACTCAAAACCCTAATTTTCGAACTTGGTCAATTTCACGCTTAAGCTCAATGACGGGAACGTCCCCGGAAAGCAGACCTTAGAAAAGAGATAGACAGAGAGAGAGAGACAAGAACCAAAGCCAAAAAGACCTGAATGGAGCAAAAATTAGGGGGTCCCCATTTGCAATGGGGCGATGTGTGAAAAAGGTCACAACAAGTTTCATTTTCAGAGGAAAGGAGATCTTAACACAGATGTTTTAGTTGAGATACAATGCTCATGAGTTGCGTCAAGGTATTCAAGGGTTTGAACAGTCAATGGCAGAGGTGAAACCAAGGCATGAAATCATCATTACTGATTTGGATACATCCTATGGTTCAATGGTCTCAAAAGAACACAAGAGGTAGATCCTTGCTTGGACAGAGCATCATGTCTTCAAGGTTAAAACCTACAAGAGGATATCTGAAGAGTTTATTGCCTATAGACAAAGGGTCATCGAAGCTCTTCTTTTCATCCAAGATTTTGTCACTGAGATTCCTTCTCGATAAAGTCTTGAAGATGTTTCCTATGTCAGACTCAATGAAGTGCAAAATTAGTTTCAAAATGTTGTTCGCAGATGTGATTGCAACAATTCAGTTGGCGGGAGAATGAGTCATATTTTGATGATGTCAGCAAAGTTTGAAAAGGTGGCCAATGAGGTTGGAGATTTCCTGAGATCAATTACAAATGGAGAGGATATCTTAGAAAAGTGCAGCTTTGCTATTGATGGTATAGATGCACCGAATCGGGACACAATTTCCAGCTTTCTAGCAAATGTGATTGAAATCTAAAGTTGCTTTCTTCCAGCTTTCTTTCTATTCTCAAAACAATTCTTATCCATTCTTTGAGAAGAGAAAGAAAATAAATTGTAATAGTTGGCATTTCCTGCTTTTCTTGCTTTCTTAGGTGTTAGATGTTATCTTCTTTCTAGATTTAGAAATAAAGCTTGCTTGTTGAGCAAGCCCTAGATTGTAAAAGCAAGGAGAGTTTCTGCCCTACCCTCCGCTTTTGCCTATAAATAAAAGAGCATTTGCTCATTAAGTTTTCTTTAACCATTAGTGATAACAAAACTTGTTTCCGCCTTCATTTGTTATTCAAAAGTTGTCTCAATTGTGTTTATGGATAGCGAATTGTTGAGTCTCTTTAGCCAAACAAGTAGTTGTTTGTAATTGTTGTTATGGTGTAAGAACAAGATTGCAAGCCTCTTTAGCTGCAATTTATTGTTTTGTGCATGTGTTTAGTGTAATCTTTGTTCTAGAAGTTTGAGAAATAAAATCATGAGCCTCCTTTGCCTTCGTATAACATCTCAGATTTCCATTTATTGTGTTATGCTTTTATGAACTTAATTTCAGCTTACATTGAAGGTAAGTAGGTGTATGTTGGGAAAGAGTTTATTGAAGCACTTGTCGAGAATCAACCTTGTTCATTTCTAATTCTCTCTTTGCTCGTATTGCTTGAGATAGTAGTGTTGATGTGGATTTTTGTGACCAAGCATCTAATCAATGTAATGTTGTTCGGCTACTCTATTCTCTCTTGATCAAAGTATTCGCGGCGCTTAAGATTGCAAGAAAGTTCGCACGGTTAACCCAAGGTTCCGAAATACTTAGAATACCCTCAGTTGGTTTGATGTGAATTGCTGTTTTCACGAGGGGACTTACACAATTGTTCAGAATACTTGCAGTTAACAGTAGATGGATGATTGGAAGGGATTTGTATAATGCGGATGATTTAGCAATAAGTACGTTTTCCTAAAACTAACCAAAGATGAACCGAAAGTAAATGAGTGTAAGGGTAAAGAGATTCTATATTCTACTCTAAGGCGTGACGTGGGATCAATCTCAACAGCTCCAACCAAACTCTGTTTCGCCTCACGCTGGACAGCTTACACAAAGTAGGCGCAATCTTCAAAGGGATAGCGAGTAATTTTCAAGTTACAACCCAGCATCAAGATACCGTCAAAACGACGCATACCAAGGCATGAGCTACAACTGAAGTTAAGTTTATGAAATGCTCCAGTAGACCACGCAAGGCAAACTTGCCGTCAGCAAGCCGCTAGTGGTATGGAATGAAACAAAGTTGTCTTGATCAATGCCACACATCCACAGCTACTATCTACTTGCATGAAATGAAAATTGTACTACTTTAAGCTACTCTACGCTACTTGGAGTCAAAGGAATGAAGAAACCTTGCTATGTCATGTCCTTGGAATTGTGACATTTTAGATAGTAAAGTTACCCATTTGATATTACATAACTATAATTGTCCAAGACAATAAATTATAGTTATGAATATTATTAATAACAATGTAAACATGGTTATGATAGAGTAGATAGTAAAGTGTATAAAATTAATAAAAGATATAAACATAAAACAATATTGTAATTACGATTACAAATATAATTGGTAATATGATATTCATAAGAAAGTCTAATTAATCAAATACCAATGGAAATTAGGATTATCATAGAAGAAACAATACAACAGTTAATATTATAATAAAATATTAACAAATAAAGTAAATATCAAAATATAAGCATGAGTAATTACCATTTAATATAAATGGTCATTATAGATAATAACATAATTATATCAAACATAATTATCTCCTATGGAATAACATACATTACAACGATAGTACATGGAGATCATATAATTATAATTATAATGAACTAATAAATATTTAGGTCCATCAACACTAATAAAGGAACGTATCAAAATTGAAACTATGAAATATAAACGAACATCAAAACAGGACAACACCCAAATGTAAAGAGCGGACCCTTGGTGAATCGGCCCAACACCAAGCCCAGAAAAGTAACGCCACTGTATCGAATTCAAATGGGGGTCAACACAAGTCTTATCAAGATATAACATATTATTAGAATTCCAGTAGAACACAGGAAAAGAAGGATGTTCTGGAAGACGAGAACCATCTCGCTAGCATATACAATATTCACCGGATGTTGAAACACGACAGCTACTCTTAGAAACGCATCCATAGTCTAGGAAGTAAATATTTTAGAATTAGAATGATAGGTAGTCCCAACCGAACAGGATGTTCCAGGAGGACCGATTGACCTAGGTTATCAGCTACACCATAAACGGGGATTCGAGATACACAGCTAGAAGATATCCGCCTATTTAAGCGAACCATATTTGGAATATATGCCACCGGCTATGAAGATAATCCTAATTATTAGCGGATGAGACAAGATGGAGGGGACGCTGGCAATAAGACATGTACCCTGCATTCGGAAACAATGATATTGCCTCTCTCCACAGTACCGCAGTCACAAAAAAAACCACAAGAAGGGACTGTTGACTATCATGCATCGAATTAAGGGAAGCTGGATATTAAGCTCTTCCCTTCAAGAAGCTCACATCACCTATAAGGAGAATCTGGGGATGAAAAAAGAGGTATGTCCAGTAGGAAAACAGATAATAATAAGGGAAGTAAGAATAGTATAATTACATATACACATATATATGTATAAATATGTAGAAATAGATATTAATTACAATCAATCATCATTATGGAAAATGGGAGGCAATCACAAGTTACAGATAATATGTCCGGAGAAACCAGCATGCCGAACAGAGGTAAGTACCCTCAACTCGATTGGATAACATTGAGATTTATATAATCAAATTTGAGTTCCTATGACCGTAGGTTACAGTATAATGCCTAAATCATATCTTATTAGAATCAATCTCAGTGAATGTTTTAGTCTATGATGATTGGTGAATTCAACTAAATACAATTTGATAAATGAATAGATGCCACGTTATGCCATCAATAGATATATGGGTAGTGTATTGGGTTTCTTCTATAGAGCATAAGTAATTGACAAATACCACATACAACAATAAATAGATTTCATGTACGAATGCTCAATAATGATGCTTGTAGCAATTATTGAATATCATAAGCTATTATGACTTTACCTTGAAGAATAGAATTTGGGCTCCAACTCCTTCTTGCTAGCGCTGAAAACGGATTGTGTGTTTGTGGAGGGGAAGAGCTAGTAAATCGCCCACTGATGGAGGGTCCCAAGATGGGTGGAACACCTTGAGGGAGTCCACTTTGAGATGCGTTCACGCGCCCCTTAACACAGTAAATCGCCGTCCCATGAGGTTAGGAAAGAGGAGACAAGGTGAGATTCTATTCCAATCAAGAGTAAGAAGTCATATCTGATCATGTTAGTTTGGATGATAGTGCATTTAATTGTAGGTAATGCATGATGTGCACAGGACCCCAAGACAAATTTAGGTGTTGATAAATAAATTTCTTGACCCTAACTTGTGCATTTTATGTCTCTAATAAGCGGACATTACAGCTGTCCATAACAAAGACAAATTTCACCATCAATGAAAAGATCTCCTATTATGAAAGTGTTACACAATAATCTCTTACAAAAGTTTTCAAAGGAAAACTTTCCTCCTTCTCCACACTATGCTAAGCTATCAAACTATCTCTCTAACAAAATATCTACTCTCTGATGTCTCCTCTAATCTAATCTCTATTCTAATTCTAATGAATTACAAATGAGGGGGACTCCCCCTTTTATAGATAGCCCAGTCCAATGGACGGCTCAGATTACAATCAAAAGAATGGCTCATATTTAGCCACCTCAGGCCTAACCCTAAAAACTGCCAGAATGGGGAGTGGTACAATAAATGAATCAAAGATTCCCACTCACTCCCAAAATAGTAAAGGCAATTAATGCCCACAATCAGTCTTCTAGAAGATCATCATCCAGAAATGCATTCCCATTCTCTTTCTCCCTGGCTGCAAAGTCAATGAATCTAGTAAGCACAACCTGAACTTCCTAAACTGAAATAGGTGGAATACAATCTAGCTGAAACTCTAACACCGTGATTGACTGCTCATGCCATGCACAAGATTTTCTCCAAGCAACTAAGGCATCCTGTGTACACTGAATCAAGTTGGAGAAAGTAGAAGTATTCTCAAAATCATCTTGCACGAAAGTCTTCACATCTAAGAAGAAAGGTGCCAGCCTACCCCTCAAATTATCAGTAGTTACCTCATCGGGATTCAGCCATCTAGCAAAGATTGTCTCCAAAGGTATTCTGGACTCCATCAATAATATTGGCCATAGCCTTCCGAACTCTAGCTGAATCCGCCTGTGCTGCGTCAAAGAAGCCACGTCCTATGATCACCGAAGAGTACCATCTAGAAAAGTCATATCTATCATTCTCCTGAATGACTCCTCCATCAATTAGCGTCCGCAAAGGAACATGCCTCAATGCCTCTAGACGCTGAATTACTTTGCTTTGATAAATAGAAGCATCACCCTAGGCCTGATCAACTGCCTCCATCCATGCCAAAATACTAGAAGCCTGCTGAAAAGCAAGAGCAAGGTCCTTCATAAATTTTTCTGCCTCAGCACAAACTCCCGTTACCCACTTATCTGCCTCCTATGCCATCTTCCCTAACTCGAACAAGCCACTAATCGACTCTTGGGTATCTCAGCTGGAAGCTCTATCGCTGGAATCTCCTGTCCACGAAGATGAGACAACTGCTGCACATATCCTATCAAAGCTTTATGCTCTCTTTTCAATTTCTTGTACTTTCCTTCCTTTTTAAATAATCTGTCCTTGAGGGCGTGGTAGGAGTTATCACACTCCTCTACAATCTGTGCACCTGTGGGATGTCCTAACTCCAGAGTTGTGACCAGATAGTTTTCGGGTACTGCTTCATCTCAATCACAATCAACCTGTGGCACTGCCATGTGAAGGGTGCGAGAGCCATCCTCATCAGTCGAAATCTTTGAAAATTTTTGTGCTCTCTTCTTTTGTGGAGGCGCGTTGATCCTGTTTAACAATTCTTCGATCTCAATTGCTGGATCGATCTCTTCACTGGGGCTTCTTCTCATCCGATCTCTGAGCCAATTAGGTACTGTATATTGTATATCAAATGGTTGTTGTTCTTGTGCCTCTACTTCACAGACTTGTTGAACCTCTATATCATTCTGGCGAGGCTCATCGGCCTCAAGTGGCTGAGTATCTCCTGAAACTATATCATCATCGTCTAAAGCCGCCTCTAACTCCTTCTGAAACTGAGGGTCAGTAGCAGTCCCCTCATCAGTCTGCTGATCATCTCTAGTAGGTGCGTTGACACTCTGGCCAACTGACTCTCCGTGGTGGCTGATTATCTTCTTGTACTACTTGCACCTGATTCAATGCATTTCTTTGATCAACAAATAATGAAACCTCTTGTATACTTGGAGAACGTGTCTCCAATGGCGTGGGTGATTCAACTATAACTCTTGGAGGTTCCGGTTGAACAGGCCCTTGCCGAACTGGTTCCTTCCTTCGAGACTCTGGACCTCGTGTAATTTGTTTCTTCCTGCTGGTGGTGGGTGTCCTGTGATCTCCCATCATATTGTAAGTCAATGCAATCGACCTACTCTTCAACCTGCTCACACGTCTGTCAACCCACGCTCTAGTAAATGTCAAGACCGAATAGAAAGTGTGTCCAAGTCAGCAATCTCTGGTTCTGACCAATCCAAGAGCGAAGTGGAGTATCTCTTACTGCTTCATAATCTGGATGGACGACGTTCATGTCCTCATCCACCTGGTCTGGTATTGGAATGACTTCACACTCCCTAATCATGCCTATTGGCAACCTAGAGAACACTCTCTTCCTGACTTCAGCCTCGTCTGATGCACCAGTAATAATCCTCAATATTTGCCTTGTGTTTAAACTCTTCTGACAGTACCCATCTGATATTGTTATGTGGATCATAGTGTTGTCGGCTGGTGTGATAGGAAAAGTGATAAAACTGAAGCTCACTCGGCTTCTCTAGTTGCCTGTAATGAAGGACACACTTCATCGGAATTGCCCATGACAATTGGCAAGTCAACTCCTCCCTTCTTCTTTTTCTTCCTAATCTTATCGTAGGCAACCAATTGCCTAGATATCTCTAAGATTAAAATTCTGTTGGTTGGGTACTTAGGCAGTCTATATGGATATGCAGAAAATTCTTGCAGCCTTATGTAAGAAAACTTCGGAAATTGTATAAACCAGCACCCATACCTCTGAATTAATTCCTGAGCTTCCCTCGAGATCCTGTGATGCATCCGCTCCTGAAGTGTTCTCGTGATGTGCATGGTGAAGGCGTCATTGACATGCTTGTAATGAGTAGTACTTGTCAAGTGCAACTACGGACAAGCCTCATGGATTTTGAACTGGTGAGAGCCAAAACCAACAGGCTCCTTGTATGAAATTCCTCTATATTTCGTCATACGGGCCAACATGTAAATGATGTAAGAGCCCATATAGAATGTCTTCGTTCTTCTCAAACTCAGGAGCTGCTCGTGCAAATTGTCACTGATCATTTCAGCCCAGTTGACATAATCCTTTCCTTCCAGCATGAGGTTGATGTAATAGAACATCCATGGCTCGAAAATAAAAGCTTGAGGGCAACCTCCAACTTGACTCAGCATCATGATAAGATCACAATACTCTTGCTTCAAGTCATCTGATATAATTTGCCTTGGCAGCTTCGTACGAGAGGGCTTGGGGTTGCTCATCCAGTGAGTATTGATTGTGTCTGTACATCTCTCGAATGTAGAAGCATACATTCGCTCAGCTCGCTCCCTCGGTTTGTAAATCATATTCCTGTGTGCTGGGATTCCAAAAGCTTCGCCAATAGCTGAAGGAGTGAGGTTGGTGAGCACTTGACCATCTGGTGACATGATTGATCTGTGATCCTTCTCATAGCAGTTGGCGTACTCCATCATCAGCTTCGAACATTGAATAGCTGGTGGGAAACCAACAGCTGCATATAATCCACTTCGAATGATGTTGTGTGAAGTGGTCGAAGGTTGATGATTACCAATCCCCAGCATTCTGTTCTTGAAAGTCTCCAAGTTGACAGAGCCCAAATTCGTGTCGGCCAACTTGCCCAACTTCGAAGTAAACTTTGACTCTGGCATGAAGGACTTGCTCGGCTTCTTGATAACAGCTTGTCTGGATGCACCATTGTTGTCCTTGCCAGTTGTTCTTGCCTCAGCCATCTGCAAAGCAATAAACATCCATTAGCAAATTAACTTAGAAAAATAAATAAAATGTTTTGCAGGGCTGCCAGTTGACTTCAAGAAGTTGCAATATTATATCTCGTTTGCAAACCTCAACTTCTCCTTCAACAGACTTAGAATTATCAACCACTTAGAAAGAAATTTCTAAGCAAGCATCAACAATTTCAATATTTCAAGAAATCTGCCAACTTTAATCAGCACTTGGACTTTTGTAAATTTGCACTTCACACTCTTAGCAACTCAGCAAGTGCGCACCTCCTCAATAACATTCAGCTTTAGCAATGTGATGTTTATAAGCTTCAACAGTCTTCTTTAAATCGTACTTTTCAACAACCTTCAGTCTTCAGCAAAATTTCGAACTCCTTCAACACCTCAATCTTCAGCAACTTCAGATTTTTAAAATTCAGCTTGAACAATTTGACTTCAATTCGTACCTTCTCAACTTCAGCAACAAACTCAAGTTTCAGCCTCAGAGCAAATTCGAATTCCTCTAGTTGGTGAAGAGAAATGAATAAACACTCAATTCTTATAGGAAAATCGAATTCTAGAAGAAGGCTAAGTTTATCCAGTGCATGAAATCTCCACTACTTCATTTTAAGAATTCGAATTTTCCCTCTCTGGCATTTTTGACACTTGTCTCTCGATGTCAAGGAATCGTAATCTTCTAGAAGTTCAACTTTGACTGTCACATTTTAATTCACTTTCGAAAATGTTTAATTTAAATTCATCTTTTAATTAATTTAATTCACCAGTCGGAGCTCTGTCACTTGAATTCAAATTTTATTTCTCCTTGGCTCTAGAAAATTCATCTTGTGAAGAATTCAATCAAAAATATCTAGGCAATTCATTTTAAATTCATTGTTGAAGCATTTTCCTTTTGAAAACACATTTTATTCAAATTTGCCTTAGAAAATTTTAAAATTTCCCTTAGGAAAATTCATAACTCGAGCACCGATTAAATTCTTCATCCAAAAAGTGTTGGCGAAGTGCAGAAGACATGGAAATCCATTTCTCATTGAAGATCTCCAATACCCAGAAGAAAATTTTCTCCAGAACTTGTTGAATTCATGGGTATACAACGAACGGGTTCATTTAAATTTTTACGATTTTGAACCTTAGAAAAAATATCATTCACTCAATTTAAATCCGTTCTTCACATCTGTGAATATCTTGTTGCTCTGACTTGGAATTTTTTTTTAAATCCATCCTGCAATGCCAGCATTCTTAGACTTCATCTTCGACAAATTTTTACTCATCTCAGGAAATTTCATCATCTCAAAGTCTAGGCGTATTTTCTTAAGGAAGAAAATATTTTGCCTTAGAAAAAATTTTGAATCACCTTGCATTTTAGAAAATTTTGCGTTAGGAAATTTTATTCAACCTCGATCCTTCTTGCTTGTGAGGAAAATTTTATTTCATCAACTCACTTAAAAATTATTTCCATTACCTTCGGCGCCTATTATATATGATGGACATTTTCATTTTAAAATTCCAACGCCTAGTATATTATTATTCATCACTTAGCAATATCAACTCTCAAGTCTAGGCGCATTTAACACTTGAAGGGGAATATTAAATTTCACCACCCTAAATACCTCTTGGCGCATATCATACTTGATGAAGGATAATAACCACGCTTAGCATACCTCACTTCACCCTCAACACCTTGGGCGCATTTCTCATGTTCAAGAGAATGAAAACTTTCAACGCCTCCAACAAGTGACCCTTGAGCTTCCTTAATTTTGTCTTCACATGCCCTCACTTGGGCGCATTTGAGCATAGGAGGTGGACGAGATTCTTTCTTTTTGTCTTCACATGCCCTCACTTGGGCGCATTTTGCTATGCATGAAGGATGAAACTTTCAATGCCTTAGTGACCTTTGGGCTTCCTTCCTTTTGTCCTCATATGGCCTTACTTAGGCGCATTAGAGCATAGGAGGTGGACGAGTTTCTTTGACTTCCTTGACTTTCTTGGGCGCATTTCCTACTTGATGAAGGATGGGGGCAAATGGAGGGTGGTGGAGGATGAGTTCTTAACTTAGAAATTTTCTTGGACATCTTCCTAGAGTGGGCGCATTTCAACATGTCAAGTGGATGAAAACTTGTTGACTCTTCTTTGAACCTTTGACTTTCTCCCAAGATGGGCGCATTTAGCCACTGGAGGAGGATGAAAACTTGAACTTAGAATTTTTTCAAACACCTCTACCCTGCATGAGGGCGCATTTAGCCATGGGTGAAGGATGAGAGTTGACAGTTAGAAATTTTTAGCACTATGCTTGCATGAGGGCGCATTTTAGCTATGCAGAAGGATGAAACGCCTTTTGGAATATTTTGCATGCATGACCCTAGGTGGGCGCATTTTGAGGTGGCAAGAGGATATTTCTTAACACTTAGCCATTTTTCTTCGTCTTTGCTTGTTCCTTCATGCCTTACTATAAATAGTAAGTCCCTTGATTTTCACACTTAAGAAGCTCAGATCGCCTTGAAATTTTGAACACTGGATTCTCACGACTTCATCAACCTGTTGACACTACTATTTCGGGTTGGCCTACTAGTTATAGTAACTACCTGCTTCTGATACCTCCACAACTCCGTTTGATTTGAAATTCGAATGACGTGCTCCTCACCACATGACTTGCTTGTTGACGTCGGTGCCCACTGCTGACTTGCTATTTTTAGGCTGTTTCTAAAATGACTTACTATAAATAGTAAGTGCTCCGTTTGCCTTCAAATTTTACCAGCGAATAGCTTGAAAGATGCTGATCGCGGTGGTTTACACCGGTTTTTGAAAATTCTGACTTTTTATCCCTCCTTTCGGGCCCCGAAGCTGGAAACCCTAATTTGTCCTGCATGCGTATCAAATGGTCTCCGTTTGTTCTCGTTTCTGTTGCATTGCGATCAGTTCGTGATTCTGAAGTGCTGGGAAGCGACTGCCGGGATGCATCTGCTAAAAATAGTAAGTTCCTGAATAAGTGATTATCCTGCTTTGCATGTCACACCATTGCGTAGGTCTAGAAAAACCCACAAGGAATATGCAGACATGCGTTGAAAAACTCTGCATCTAAGCCTTGAAATTTGCTCTGGAAGCTAAACTGCTAAAAAATAGCAAGTTGGCAGTTTTATCTCAAATTTTGCACGTGAGCAGCTTGATGTGTTATGGACACAGTGTGACTATCAGAATTTCAAGAATGCTGACGGAACACCCAGAATTGCATACTTACTAAAAATAGTAAGTTGCCAGAATCTGATGAAATTTCAGTGGAAGCTTGCTGGAAGCACACTGACAGTAATGTTAGTCTTTATTTTCAGTTTATTCACCTTGATGATCATAGACTAACTAGAAAGATGAAACCCTAATTCATCTCGGCCAAATTTACGTTTAAGCTCATAGACGGGAACGTCCCCGGAAAGGCAGACACCAGAAAAGAGACAGATAGAGAGAGAGAGAGAGACAAAAAACCAAAGCCAAAAAGACCAAAATGGAGCAAAAATTAGGGGTCCCCATTTTGAATGGGGCGATGTGTGAAAAGGTAACAAGTAGAAACGTCTTTAGCTTAAGTTAGTCGTAGTTGGAATTCTTAATTAGAAAATCTCAGCTGCGGTGTTTGTGTTTTATAAAGTTTTTGCTCTAGCTGAAACAAAAAGATAGGCGAATTAGTTTTAATTTACTTTCTTTCACGCCATCAGCAAGAGGGAGCTTCCCCTCCTAATTTGAAGAGCAGTTTTAGTGTGCATAGCTGTCCGTTTCAAATTCACATTCCAGAGGTGTGATTTTAAACGCCAACAGTGCCAAAAGAGGAACATCCAACCAAGACAATTCCTAGATCGCCCTTAACTGGTCTCCTTGCCAACCCTAATATGATTGCTTATAAGAATCTACTATCCATATTTATATCAAAGAATATGTAGAAACCCTGTTTCCCCCGACACTGAATCGACTGTGGTTTTGAGTTTTTCTGACGTTTTTAGGTTTTTGCAATTTTTTTGATGTTTTGCATGATAATAAAGATGGCGATTTTTGCAAGTGCTTGAAATAAATTCAATTAAAATCATTTAACTCTAAAAACAGTGAAAACTACTGATAGTAATGTTGCCAGATATTCTATTATTCTTTTGAGATGGTTACATTGAAGATCAGGTAACATGCAAAGTAAAAAGCAACAAATAAGTTGAAAACCTGATTTCTGTAACAGCACTGAATGTTCTCCAGATGATGGTACGGCTTCCTCTAAGTCAGCTTCTCCCTCTATGAAAAGTTTGCACACTGATTCAGGAAGATAGGCGCCTCCAGAATGGAAGATGGAAGACCAATATGTAAGGTATTTTCTTGCCCTTGAAGGAAGTACGGCCTGGTTATGAGAAGTACGGCCTGGTACAGTCTGGTACGGCCAAGCTCATAACAGCAATGATTAATATAAAATAAAATACAACTTCCTCTGAAGTCTCCTGGAGTGCAGAGGTAGGCGCCACAAATGTGTGACCTCTGAACAAAATTAATAAACTCAGCTTCCTGAAGTGGTACGGCCAGAAGTCTAAATAGTACGGCTGCTGTCAGGACAGCAACAGCATTTAATGGTGGTACGGCCTTCTCAAATGTTTCCAGTTCTCTCTGATATCAGCGCCTAAAGAGATGAAAGACCTCTGAATGCAAGATTCTTTGAAACTCTGAAGACTATGCTCTTTTCCCAAGGATGGTACGGCTGTACTGTACTAAATGGTACGGCTCCAGCCTGCAATAAATGATTTGTACGGCCCTCCTCTTAAAGTCTTCAGAATATCAATATAATAATCCCTCTGGAATGGTGCGCCCTGGTGCTTGGTGTTCTTCTGAAAGAATAAGATCTCTGGTACTCTGTAGATTAATTACTATGAAGCTCAATAATTTCTTCTGGATGAAGAAATCCCACGACTGGCAATAAATCGGATGTTATTTCACATCCTCTGAACTGCTTCGAAGGAGATGGCTCGTTCTCCGACGATTTCGAGACGAAACCCTAAGGTCTCTGTGCTCTGGCGAAACTTGATCAATTCCTGTTTCTCAAAAATGTCATAATGGCTCATTTACCAATGCAAAACCCCTTTATTGCACAAAAGTGCGATTTCCTTAATAATAGGGAAATTTAATATATTTCAACTTTTAATTCTTTTATTTGCAAAAGTCTCAGGCAAATATTAAATTATAAATTTAATATGCGAAATGGCCCCTTTCCTGATGTTGGGCGCACCCCTCAAAGCAGATGACTTAAGTTATAATTTTAAATTATAACTTTATATTATAAACATTAAATAATTAATATTTAATCAATATAATTAAATATTAATATCTTCCTCATAAATCATCCGATTACCGATCCGTCTGATGCTGACGAACTCAGAAGTGATTCCGGATGCTGCCAATCTCAAACTGCTAAAAATAGCAGTGGTCCCACTCTGCCTGCCAGGAACTGCTAAAAATAGCAATTCTGCAAAAGGTCTCCGAATGAGCCCGAACGAAAGCCAATCAATCAAAACTGCCAATCAGACGCTGAGCCAAGCGCCGAAACGACCCTCTAACCACTCAGTCAGCCGACGAGGGTCTCATGATAGGCCAACCTCACGTTTACTGATGCTCGCCAAAAACGGGGACATGACAAATTATAATTACTTATAAGGCTCAATAATTGCTGCAAGCATCATTATTGCATAATTGTGTATATATGTGTGTGTGTGTGTGTGTGTGTGTGTGTGTGTGTGTGTGTGTGTAGATATATATATGTCTTACTTACTTCCCTTATTATTGATTTATTATTTGTCTTCATATATCTCTTATTGAACCATCTTCTTATTCACACATATTCCTTCTTGATATTTGCTCAAATTCCAAATGATATTCCATTCCCTTTCTGACAGAAGATGATAGAATATATTTTGAAGATTTTTTCACTGATTTGGAACAAGGAGTTGGTATTTTTTTGCAAGGGAAGCATTGAATATCTACTTAAAACAATTTTTCTTCAACATTTATTTTATGTTATTGATAACCTTTTAAGAAAAAAAAGATTTCTGTCATTCAAACTGAGTGTGCTTAATCACTTTTGTAATGCACAGGTAAATCTAGGTATGTACTTGAAAGATAATGAGACAGATTTTTCTTTACTTGTTGATCGTTCTCTTGGGGGTTCAAGCATTTTTGATGGAGAATTAGAGCTAATGCTACACAGGTAAGAAATTATATTTCTGTGCACAAGTCTTTTTATTTTTTCCTTTCTTTGGAACTTATATTAAATCGCATCCCTTCAGGCGGCTGCTCCATGATGATGGTAGGGGTGTTGGTGAAGCCCTGAATGAATCTGTCTGCCTAAATGGAACAGATGTCTGCGATGGTTTAATAGTAAGCTGAGCATTTGCATTTATAATCTCTCAAATTCTGATCTTATCTTTTTCTGCAAGTAAAGCATGCCAGTTATTTCTATTCCATATTCTCCAATATTTGTAGAAAATTAAAAATTAAGTTGCATGATAAATGTATGGCTTGGACTGAAACTACCGCTCCAAGACAGTATGTTGGGTATAGCAAGCAAGAGTCAACAGGACTCTTCTGCAATTATTAGAATTTAGATGGTTAGCTCAATAAATTGAATTATTACAGTTGTGCATCGTGCTGGAATAAAAAATGTCCTGCTTTTTTTAAACTCTCTTAGGACCTGTTGGGTTTTAAATAAGCCTTTAGTGGGGGTCAGATGCTTTTGGGACTGATCTGGGCACCAGAGATCGTAGGTATAGGCTTCCACTACCAAGATACAGTCAACACACATATCCAAGTGGTGTTCATAGTAGATAAGACTTGATGCAGATCTTGTGGAAACGAAGATAGCTTGTTTATCTTATGACCAAGGATGGTTTCGCTTACTGCTGACAGAGAGTCTGTTTATCCACCCAAACAGTATGCATATTACATAAGACTTGACGTAGGTTTAATGGAAATGAAGTTAGTGTCTACAGCTTGTTTTACTACAATAGATATTAACAGGTGTGTTGTACTGCCAAGATACAGTCAGTAGTCTGCAATCTCAGACTTGGCAGAAACTTTGCAAACCCAAATTTAACTTGGACTCGGCAACTCGGCAAAAAATTGGCAAAACTCAGCAACTTAAAAAATACTTAAATTCAAAATTCAGAAAAAGTTTGGTGTGCAGGAGTTTCTCCTATAGGTGTGTCAGGTACTTGTGAATACTCACTATGTGTTGCTCTATAAGCTCACTGGAAACATGGTGATTTTAAGGTCAAGATACTCAGTTTGGAAAATTACTTGTGTGCACTCACGTGATTCAGAAGTGCTTTGTGAGTTTGCAATATATGGTATGCAGATTACGCTTATGGAAGTGAAGTGTATATTTATAGCATATTTTAATACGGTAGATTGCTAATTATCAATCAAATTTGGTGCTCAATGTTCGTGCTTTATGGTTACTGGCTTTGGTGAATTTTGAATTCTTTGTGCTTCTTTGGAATTTCACAATTAATTCATATGATAAACACTACACAAGACCAAAGCTTTATCCAAAATGTTCTTCCTTATGACTTACCAATCTTAGGTATTTAGCTATACCTGTCTTATAAATCAAGAGTATATCTTTTTAGGTACATATATTTGGGATCAATTTTGTTGGAAGTGACGGAAGATTCAACAAATATGTACCAAAATGTAATGTCCCCTTCCTAGGCAATGCAGTTATTTTAGGGGTTAGCCTATCATTTAGATCCTCGTAGGCTGGCAGATGTGTTTAGAGGATCACCTGAGGCAGTTATCCAGCGTTTGGGAACATTACTCCAGCAGTTGATTCAGGTTTGGCCCTTGGTAGACACTTTTTGAGTGATTTACAGATACTTACTATTTATAGTAAGTCAGGCAGGCAGGAGTTGCTATTTTTGGCAGGGCACCTGATTTAGTTGGTCAGCTTAGTTTCAACCTAGTTTTATGATTTGATGAGCAAATAGGGATTACTAGAGCATTTAATAATAATTAAAAGAAATGATTAATTTGACTTTATAATATAAAGTCACTTTAATGAAATATTAAATTTATTATTAAATGGCGAATTATAAAGTATTTAATACTTTATAATAAAAGGGGAAAATTTAATATTTAATGAGTTTTAATACTCATTAATAAAAAGGACGCCAGTTATTAATAATTGGCCTAAGTATGTTAAAAGGGTGAATTAGTATATTATTAAATGCAATTAAGCTGATTTTTGTGAAAGGGTCGAACTTTTGAGGAAATGATATATATTTCTGTTCAAGGAAAATCGAACTCATTATTGATGATCATTTGAATTTGTCTATTTTTCTCTCTGAGAGCGTTGGGGTTTGTCAAACAAGGGTTTCTGCAAATCATTGGGTTTTGGAGAGCGTTCCCTCTTCAGAATCAGACATATTTAGACTGTGCAATACCAGTTTAAGCTTGTCAACGGAGTGACTTCACACAGGAGTCATATTTGGGCATCTTTTGGAGTTTATAATCAGAGTTTTGGATTGACCTTTCTTCCAGAAGAATGTAATGTCCCCTTCCAGTTGACATCTCTCTGATCTTGGGATTAGCCTATTATGTGACCCTCGTAGGCTGATAGGGTGGATAGAGGGTCTTGTTGAGGCTTGGCTTGGCTTCAGTTGGCAGAATCATTTAGTTTGGCTTTCATTCGGAGTCGTTTGGACATCGATAGCTTGACTTACTTTTTTTAGTAAGTGGAGACACTTAGCGGAGCACCCCTGCTATTTTTAGCAGTATGGTTTGGTCATGTGCAGATTCAGTCACTTATCATCTGGCTTCAGACGGTTCGTTAATCGGACTTATATTGAGAGAGATATTAATATTTATTTGCCAAAATAAATATTAATTAAGTTGAAGCTTATATTACAAAGTTATAATATAATTTAATATTATAACTTAAGTGACTTTTTAAAGGAGGTCGACCATCATGAAGAAGGGGCCATTTTAATTAATTATTTTAATTAAAAAGGGCGTCCAAACTATTGAAGAACTAAAAGGGAAATTTCAAGTTTTATTTAAATGATGCTTTTTGAAGGAAATCGACCCAACTGAGAATATATAAGTTTTCTTTGAGAAAACTTCATTCATTATGTTATGAAAATCGATTTTAGCCATTTCTTCCTTCAGAGAACGAAGCCAAGGGTTTCAGTTGTCTTTTGCATTGGAGAACGAGCCATCTTCAGTGTTTGCATTCAGACGCTGTGAAATACCAGCTGATTTATATCCTGCAGTTGAATAACTTCATTCAGAGGTTATTACAGATCTTACTATGAGTTTATTTTATCCAGTGATTGGGTCGATTGTTTTCCAAAGAAGAATCTTTCCATTCGCCACCAATTCTCAGACATCTGGCACACTTCCCAAGGTGGTACGGATTTTTATTGCTGCTGTTTAAGGGTCGTACAAATCAGCTTGAGGGCCATACTTTTAATTTTAGCCTGGACGCCTTGTCTTTTGGCTTTTTGCCTTCACCAGATGGGACGCCTTGCACACTGAGTCAGTCTACAGTGATTTTCAGGCTGGAGAAATGTTAGTTGATGTTGGTCGTACTATTTCTTCATCTTTCTGGGGCGGCTGCAATCAGCAAATCAGGTTTTTAAATAATGCAAATTTGTTTGCCTTTTTGCCTGCATGTTAGGGTTTCAGTATTGTAATCTCTGAGAAAGACTAATAAATCTATTTGCTATCGATTCAGGGATCTCTATGCTTCAGTTTTTACCTTATTGTATTTATTAAAGATTTTAGAAGTTTTTCTTTCAAAATTGCATTGTGTTTGATATATGCAAAAACCTCAAAAAAATAAAAAACTGTCAAAACACAAAAAAAACAATCAGTTTAAGCATAAGGGTTGAAGTTGAGCCAGAAGGGTTCTTCACAAAAAAGAATATTGCATTGGTAGGGTTTTGTTTCGCATTTGGCACATTCTTCAAGATTGTACGGCTTCATTCTTTGCTGGTTATCAGCCGTACTTTTCAGCTGCAAGGGTGTATTTCTTCTATAGGAAAAAACACCTAGTTTCTTGGTCTTCTGCTTTCACCATTTGTGGCGCCTAGACCTTTGGAGCACATTGCATCAATTTTGAGGCTGGAGATATCTGGATTTGAAGCTGGCCCATTCATCCTTATTCTGGCGGCTGCAAGCAAATCAGGTTTTTGAATTAAAATTGTTGCCTTTTTGTCTTGCCTGGCAATACTAAGTCTTGTATTCATTCAGATATTTAAATAAAGCATTCGCCATCAATCCATGAGTATTTTTGTTTTAGAATCTGTAGTGTGGAATTTTATATGAATTTTTATATGATTTTATCCAAAATCGCACCTTTCATATTATTGCACAAAAAAATCAAAAACAAAGAAAACAAATAAAATTTTGCATTTGCAACCAGTAGTCGGGGTTGAGAGACACTAGGTCTCTTACAGTGGTATCAGAGCACAATTTTCTTGCCATCCTGTGCTTTTTCAATTGCTTTTTCAGTCAAATGTGTGCTTTTCCGATGCTTTTCATGAGTAGAGACATTATCTTCTACAGTAAGGGTAGAGGAATAGGCAGAATCTAGGATTGGACAGGTCCACCTATTCCTAAAGGTGGGACAGTATCAGGGGTTCTAGGTATTCACATATCCAGTTCGAATAACAGTGAGAACAATGTCACTATAGTGATGGCAGAACGTGAGTCTCCTACAGAGTCTCGTAGGGATCCAGGGAAAGAGCATTCCGGAGCTGAGATTACTGATGATGAGTTCAGGCGCAGGCATGATAGTATGATGGACATGATGTCTCAGTTGATGGGCACGATGAGGGAGTATAATCAGCCTCAACAACATTATATTAAGATAGGACAGTCTAGAAGGACTGCAGGCATAGACCAGCCACAAGTGTCAGTACAGCAGCAGTAGTCACCTATTATTCATGAGCGTAGGCCTAGGAAGCCTACTCTTTATTACTAGAGAGGCACCATCGACTCTGGAGGCAAAGCAGCCATGCCACCAACTAGAGTTTCAGCCACACCATGGTACATCAGTGGCAGACGTGACCAAATTCTTTGGAGAGTACTCGACATTGGCTCCTGAAATTAGGCAGTCATTGTCGTTTCTTGAGTTTATGGATGTGTATAGACCCAGGGGTGGAGGTAGATTTGAGCGCACGGTTCCTCAGTACCAGCCACCACCACAGGTGAACAGGGATCTTTAGCATGCGGTGAGCAAGATTGTCTTGCCTTATTTTGATGGCTTGGGTAAGAGTTCAGCGAGGTCTTGGGTACAAAAGCTAGATAATTACCTATCATTGAGACCTATGCGGGAGGACGAGGCCATTAAATTTACCACACTACATCTTGATGGGTTAGCACATGATTGGTGGCATCATGACATGTACACATTGGGTCATCACACAGTTACCACCTAGTAGGAGTTCACCAACATGCTCATAGAGTGTTTTGACAAAAAGTATCCAAAACTTTATTTCAGGGAGCTAGCTCAGCTCATACAGACAGGTAGTTTGGATTCCTACATCGGTGAATTTCAAAGGGTTGCAGTCATGGTGACAGGTATTTCAGAGAGGAGACTTGTCATTCTCTTCATCGAGGGATTATATGAGCCGATGAGAGGTTGGGTCAAGGCATTTGATCCACCTACTCTTTAGGAGGCCATGAGGAAGGCATGCTGTATGGAACTTGCAGCACCCCATAGCAAGTTTTCTTCAGGCTTATCATGCTACTCGAGGCCAAACAGATCATTTGATAGAAACAAAACATTTGATAAGAAGAAGGATCCACCTGATCCTAAGAAAAGGAATGCACCGCCTTTTGACAGGGAAACATTGAATGATCTACGTGTTGACATGGTTTTTGAGACCGCACCAACACAGAACAAAGTTTCCCAATGGATACCCTATTCTCTCTTGAACAAAGTATTCAGCGTGCTAAGATTGCGAGTGAGATCACGCTTTCAACTCCAAGGTTCTTTTAATGCGAATGTTTTGGTTGATGTGTATTTGCTGTGTTCTCACGAGGGGACTTATGTAATTGTTCAGAATGCGTGTAGTGACAACCAACATATGCTTTTGAAAGGGATTTTTGTGCGAACGATTTGGCTTTAGAGTGCAAGTTTCCTAAAACTAACCAAAATTATGCAGAATTTGAATGGCTGCAAAGATTTCTAAATTCTAAATTCTAACCTAAATGCAAAGGGTGTTATGCTCAACTTCAATGAACTTCAACAAACATTGTCTAGCCCCCCGTCGGACAGCTTCAACAAAGTAAGTGCAAGCTTCAAAGGATATGAAAGGTGTTCAAATCACGATTCAATAATGCAACTACCATCACAACGATGCATAACTACATATGAACCTTGATCGAAGTTAAGTACAAAATGTCCAGTTGACCACGCAAGACAAGCTTACCATCAGTAAGAATGTTAGTGGTATGGATAAAAGAAGCTCACTTACATCAAGCATAAGCATCCATGTCTAAATACTAACATGAAATTAAATCCTAGTTGAATTCAAAGGAAGAAGAAACCTCACTAACTACTCACAACAAAGTTTGAATTCACCATCAATGAAATGCTTTATTATGATTAGCTTTTTGTGACAATCTCTTACAAAATTCTCAATGGGAGAATTCCCCTTCTTCTTGAACAATGCAATGAAAACTACTCTAACTCAAAAATATCTACTCCCTATTCTGCTTCAAATCCACTATACTCACTACTCTCTGTAACTATTACTACTAGAGTACAAATGAGGGGGACTCCCCCTTATATAGCTGGCCAGTCCCAATCGACGGTCCAGATCGAATTACAACGGAGGGCTCAGATCGAGCCACCTCAGCCCTAGACAAGTTTTGCCCTAAAAACCGCCAGAAGGTGGAGGAGTGGCGCCATAAATGCTCCTAGAATAGCAGATTTCTCCTTTGACCACTTATGAGCAATTAATGCCCACTACCCTTCTAGAAGATTCTCGTCCATGACCCGGATTCCTTTGCTCTTCTCTCTGACCGCATACGCTATGAATCGTGCCAGCACTGCGTCGACCTCTTCAGAAATTGATGGAGTAAAATTCAGCTGATACTCCAAGATGGCCACCATTTGCTCATGTTTTTCACAGGACTTACCCCAAGCCTCAATAGAATCTTGCGTGCTCTGAATGATTGTTGAAAACGTGGAGATGTTTTTAAAATCCAGCTGGGAAAACGTCCTTATCTCAGAAAAGAATGGCTGCAACCTTGCCTTTAGTCCTTCCGTCTCTACCTCCTCATGAGTTAACCTTCTTGCAAACACTGCCTCCAACGTGTTGAGGATACTCTCGTGAATATTCCTCATAGCCTTCCTGATCCTGGAGGACTCCATAGCTGCTGTGTCGAAGAAACTCTTCCCCGTGAATGCCGCCGAATGCCATCCACGGAAATCATACCTGTCACCCGCCTGGATTACTCCTTCATTCACTAGAGTTTGCGTGGGCAGACGCATCAAAACAGCAAGACGAGGGATAGTTTTATACTGAAAAATATGGGTGTCTCCCCAAGCTTGCTCGACATCGCCTAAGCGTGAGAGGATACCGGATGCACTCTGAAATGCTGAGACAAGATCCGCCATAAACTTTTCTGCCTCAGTGCGGACACCATTTATCCACTTGTCTCCTTCTCGCACAGCTCTTCTTATCTCCTCCAGTCCACTGATTGGCTCTCGTGGTAGCTCAGGGGGAAGATCTACCACTGGATTATCTTTAGCGACAGGATGTGCGAGATGTTGCACATACTCAACCAACGCCTTGTGCTCTTTCTTCAATCTCTTGTACTTTCCTTCCTTCTTCTCCAGCCTATCCTTCAATGCCTGAAATGAACTTTCAGCTTCTTCCACCACTTGCGCTCCGGAATGACGTCCCAACTCAACTGTGGTGATCGTGTAATTCTCCGGCATTGCATCACTCAAATCATGATCTCCTCTTGGAACAGCAATGTGAAGGCTGCGGGATCCTGCCTCATTAGTTTCCATCCTCGTATACTTTCTTGCCCTCTTCCGCTTAGGCGACTTGCTTGTTCTGTTTAAAAGTTCTTCCATTTCAACTGCCAGCTCAGCATCATCATCTTGGTCCCTTCTGATCGCCTGTGAGAGCCAATTGCGCTGAATATCATAAATGATAAGGGGCTGCTCCTCAGTTGCTTCTACTTCTCGAACCTCTTCCCAAGCAACATTCTGTTGGGGCTCAATTATTTCAACGTTTTGATTGCTCCCCTCATGAGTCCCAACATCTTCCTCTCCGAAGGAAAAATCGAAGTGGGTGTCCATATCCGTTTCTTCCCCTTCATCTGGCTTACTGGCACCTTCAGGATCATTGACACTCTGAGTATCTATTTCTCTTGGCATTGGTTGGTTGACTTCTCCAACCTCTGGCCCCTCATTCCCCCGAGCCCTCTAATCTACAAATAGTGAGACTTCACGCACACTAGAGGAATGGGACACTAACTGAGTGGATGTTGTGTCTTCCGACCCTTGAGGCTCCGGCTGAACGGGCTCCCTTTTGGATTCTGGACCTCGTGTGATCTGCTTCTTCCTCTTCGCTAACACCGGCGGCCTTTTATCACCCATGAGGTCATATGTGAGGGCAACTGACCT
>VDFB02345312.1:0-25096 GCA_007258455.2 Sequoia sempervirens
AAGGGCTGAGTAAAGTCTAGTAGAGCCAATATGGGACAAAAACTCATCACCTCCTTTAGTCTATTAAATGCTTGTTGAGCCTCATCGGTCCATTTGAAAGCCCCGTTCTTGGTGAGATTTGTTAGAGGTGCACCTAACTATGAAAATCCCTTAACGAACCTCATGTAATAGCTGCACAAACTGAAGAAACCCTACAACTCTATCACTGATCTCGGTGGTGGCCAATCTAAAGTTGCCTGTATCTTTTCCTGATGAACCTGAACATCCCGAGCACTGATCACATGCCCCAAGTAGAGGATCTCTGTCATTTTAAACTCACAATTAGATTCCTTAGCATACAAAGACTGTGCCTCCATTATGCCTAGAAATTCATCAAGATGTCTCAAGTGTTCCTTCCAAGTCTTGCTGTATATGAGTATGTCATCAAAGAACACCAAGAGAAACTTCCTCAACTATTTATTAACAATATGGTTCATATAAGATTGGCAACATTGGTCAAACCAAAAGGCATGACGAGAAACTCATAGTGCTCGTAATGACACTTGAATGTGGTCTTATGAATGTCTTGCTCCCTCACTCTGATCTGATGATACCCTGATCGAAGATCAATCTTCGAGAAGTACATAACACCATGCAACTCATCCAGAAACTCATCAATCCTAGGAATAAGGTATCGGTTTTTCATGGCCATTTTGTTCAGGGCATGGTAATCTATACACATCCTCATGGTCCTGTCCTTCTTCACCAAGACAACCTAAGAAGCAAAGGGACTCGAATTGGGTTTGATGTACCCCATGTCTAGCAACTCCTTAATGGCTTTTTTTATCTCCTTAAACTTCTTAGGGTGCCTATAAGGAGTAGTGATGATGGGCTTGGAGCTCTCCTCCAACTCGATGACATGCTCAAACCTTCTATTTGGAGGTCTCCTTGGAGGAATCTCGCCAAATACCAAATTGTGTTTATCCAATAGTGGCTGAATGTCTACATGATACAGGTTACTATCATTAGTAGGGGCCTTAGAGGAAATCAAACACTGTGTTGCCCATGCCACATCGCCATGCCTAAAAATACTTTCCATTCTTTTTGTTGACACGATCTTGGGGGCACCATTAAACATACCCCTCAAAACAACCTTCTTACCATCCTCTTTGAATTTCAACTCCATAGTATAAAAGTTCTAAGAATACATCCCTAAGGAGTGAAGCCACTAGATGCCCAAATAGCATTAGTATCTCCTAAATCAACAACGTAGAAATCTTTAGTGACAATGTAATTCCCTAATGTAATGTTCAACTATGGAACCCGTTGGGTACAAGCCATGTTAAAACCATCTGCCACTATGACATTGAACCCCTCAAAATCCCGTGTTTGTATACCCCTCTTTGCCAGCAAAGATGAATCTATGAAGTTGTGGGTTGCCCCACTATCTACTAAAACTGTCACACGCTGTCCTTGCAAGACTCCACAAACTTGAAAAGAATTAAATCTAGGGGTACTTGAAAGAGTAGCTATAGTCCCACCTTTAACTCCTTTAGTTGGAAGCTCATTCTCTTCCTCATGCTCACTATTTGAAGCACTCTGTTCGCTGCCCTATACTCCTTCCCCTTTCCCTTCTTCCCTCATCATCTGAAACTACCTCAATGTAGTGCACCTTACCTTTTTCCAAACACCTATGGCCAAGTTCTCAGGGTTCTTTGCAGCTGAAACATAACTTTTTTCTGTGCCTCATCATCCATGTAGTGCTTTTTAGGCCCATCATTTTGAAAAGGTTTCTTATCGTCTTTCTTATGTTGGAAGGGTTTAGGCTGAAATTTGTTTTTAGGGGCTGAACTTTCCATGTTCTAAGCCCTCTTGATAGCACCTGTAAAGTACTAGGATCAAATGCTTTGATCCAGCCACGAAGTGGCTCTGCTAATCCCTTAATAAACAAAACTATCAATCTGTGTTTTGACACATCTGTGACCATAACAAACAACTTCTAAAACTCTAAAATATATGCATCAACTAAGCCAATCTATTTCAGCTGTACCAACTTCTTGAAATGCAATTCCGAATCTTTCCTGTCGAATTTGTCTATCAACCTCTGTGTAAAATCTACATAGGAAGTTATGCTATCATGTCCCAAAGTTACTAGCCCATGGTACCACCACTCATGAGCCTCCCCGTCTAGATGAAGGGTTGCATATTTGATGGCTTCCCTTTCAATTATGTGGTTTAGTTGAAAATAGGTGTCTAACTTTTGAACCCATGCATGTGCTGTACACTTACCTGAACCATCATAGCTAGGGATGGATAGCTTACCCACTTTGCGCTGCAAATCTTTGTTATTTCCTTGTCCTCTTTCCCCTCTAGGTTTGTTTTTGTATTTAATGCCACAAAATTTTGTCAAGGACATAGATGCATGGAACTCATCACCCAAGGATTGGTATTCTCTCAAATAATCACCCCATCCTTCACCATCTCCTTACTGTTCTCGTTCTCTAGGTTGATCATCCAAGAACTTAGGCATTAGAGGCCTAGGAATGCAATGTCCCCATCTTTAGGTTCTCTTGCATTGCAATTGGCAGTGACCTGTGTCAGCTTTATCAGAGGGGTTATTTGATGTTACTGGTGAGCTCTAGTGGTCTAGAGGACTCAAATGACACTTTTCAATGTTATATTCGACTTTTGGTGTGTTCTCCAAGAATCTTGGAGAGAGCATTTATTTATAGGAAGTCACCCAATCGGGTCTGTTTATCATCATTCATCGTTGGTATAACTCTTGGATAGTCAGTTTTTGATTCCGATGCATTTCAACCGTTTTTCGCAATTTGGATGTATTATTGAACTATATTTAATTATTTTTACTAAGGTTGCTATTTTAATTAAAATATTTTAATGGGTGCATTAGTGTTATAGCTCGTTGGAATTAGGATGGAAAGTTTTCAATGTTGGGATGTTGATAAAGTGACTTTGGGTGCCGAGAATAATTAAATAATGAAATAAATCAGTTTTTGGGGATATAAGGCTTCTTTAATTAATAAAGTGATTTTATATTGTGTTTTTCGGAAAATTCCTAGAAAAGTTTATAAAAGGGGGTTTGCCAGCTCATTTGGTATTATGCAGATTATTACTTTCTCTTTGATGAGACCCTTGTGGTTTGGGAGATTGAACTCGGTTCATCTTAGCCTTCTTGAGGATGAAAACCCTCTTGGAGAAGATTAGCCTCGGTGGTGAAAGATCCTCCCTAGTTAATTTGGTGTGGCTCATTCAGAGTTACAAATTGCACGGAAACGAGATTTGCAAGTATGAATGGAATCTATTTTGGCGATTGGTATTGAGTTTTCAGAGGTTTTTGGAGTGTTTTTGGTTGAGTTTTGAGGCGAATTCTGGTTTGGCCGTACACCTTGCCAGTACAAGTCGTACTTTCATGAAATGCTTGGAAAAAGGTTATAGGACTCAAAATTGTTTGAAATTTGTTGCATTGTGTTCTTTAAGGTTGGGCTCCATTGTTTGGAAGCTTTTAAGTTTGAGATTGCTATCAAATTAATTATGAGGGAGGTCGTACCATTTGGTACAGATGGTTGGGAATTGGGCATGAGCTTTGGAGGCAAAATGCTGCTGTTGGGAGTGGTTTATAGGGCTTAAAGGAGGCATCTAGGGCCTAGGTATCTCTTTGGGGCATTTAGGAGGTGAGTTTTTACATATTTATGATGCTATGAAATTTCCAGCTAGTTGCCCTTGCACCTCCAGTGCCTACCTTGGTTGGGTAATTGCACAGTGGTAACTAAAATAGATTATGAAATCTTTGATATATTAAATGAAGAGGCAAACACTTTTCTTAAGGAGATTTCAAAGCAGATGTTTCTAAAACCAGAGTTTTTAAAATAGAAACATTATCAAAGGAAAGAATAAAAAGAATCTAAGAATCTAATCTAAAGTAATAGTTTACGAGATTTACAATATTGACCATTAAATAATAAACTAAATATTATTTTAATACCCTCCCTTAATGGTCAATCTATCAACTACACCAAGATGCCCCCTAAATTTAACAAACTTATCCGGGCTCAGAGATTTAGTGAGAATATCCTTCTCGATCCTTTGTCGAGACATCTTGCCAATACTCTTGATCCATCTTGTTAAGTTGGTGGATGAAATGACAATGAAGTTCAACATGCTTGTATTTAATGGAAGGCTGGATTTTTGGCAAGGATTTGACACCCCTTGATTGTCACGATATAAAGGTGTAAGGCCTGCTTGGGAGATATTTGCATGTCAAAAGCACCCTTGAAGCCAAACCACCTCACAAGTTGTTTTAAGCGTGTTCCTCGATGTTGCTTCATTCAAGGAAAAGAGCCATTGCTTGTTGCTTTTTGTTGGTACATGTAATTGCACCTATACTAGTAGAAGACATACTCTGCAAGAAGTAGACAATCATCATTAACAAAACCTACTCATTAGAGTTTGTATGTCCAATCAACAGGATCTTTGCTCCTTCCATAAAGAGATATGCCAAAGTCGGAAGTGCCTTTCACATATCACAACACACACACTTGGCTGCAGCAATGTTTGCTTTAAGAAGGCATTTGTCATGAAGCGAGAGATGTAGCTCATTACAAAAGCGAGATCGAGGTCTAGTAGTGAGTGAGATAAATGAGGCTACCTACTAATTGCTTGAATGCAGATTTATCTTTTCCATGGCCGAATATGATTTTGTTGATAGTTTTAACACTTTCTCCATAGGTGTGGCGGGTTTGCAATCTTTCATTTTGAACTTATCAAGTAGACTGCGAACATACTTGGACTAAGAAATGAAGATGCTATCAATTGTTTGCCAAACCTCAACACTGGGACAATAATGAAGTCCCAAATCTGTCATGTCAAATGATTGATTGAGATTATGTTTGATCTCCTCAATCAGATGTTCTGAGCTACTAGTAATGATAAGGTCATCAACATAGACAACAAGCACAGGGATATCATCACCAGAGTGTTTGACATACAAATTTGAATCAGAAAGGCTTCTTTGAAAACCATGATCAACAATGTACTTATCAATTTTCATGTACTATGCCCATGGAGCTTGTTTAAGGCCATAGAGTGCTTTTATGAGTCTGCAAACTTGGTGTTCTTTACTAGCAACCTTGAAACCAGGAGGTTGCGTTATATAGACTTCTTCTTGTAGATCACCATTGAGGAACACACTCTTGATGTCCATTTGATGGACTTTCCATCTAAACTGAGCTTTAGTAGTGAGGACAAGCCGAATAGTACTCATTTTGGCTGTAGGAGCAAAAGTCTTCTCATAACCAATGCCCTCTGTCTGTGAGAACCCTTTGGCTACTAGCCGAGCCTTATACTTATCAAGGGTTTTGTCAGCCTTGTACTTAACTTTATACGCCCATTTGTAGCCAATGGGCTTCTTCCTAGGTGGAAGATTAGAGAGGACCCAAGTGTTATTCTTCAGAAGGCTATTATGTTCAGCTTCCATAACCTTTTCCCACTCAAGTATACCTTTAGCCTTTGAATATGATTGAGGCTTAGAGATGCTCTGAAGGCTGGCCATAAGAGCAAAATTGACAGTATTATGTTGATTGCCCTTTTTTCGAGCAATTTCACCCTCAAGTAATTCATCATTATGAAGATCACTTATGGTTTTAGGATACCATTTAGGTCGGAGAGTAGAAGGACCAACATCTAAAAAAGGAGGAACAATATCACCAGGTGTGGCTGGAATAGAGTCAGCTGGATTAGGATCAAAATTGTCTTGAGGGGTGAGTGGTGGAATATTCTACTGAGGTGCTTGCACAATTGCAGAATCCCTCCCATCAGGTGGAGCTAGGGGAAGACAAACACCCAAATCAGAAGCTTGCATAGACTGATCCTCAAGGCTCATAGAAGTAGAAGACAAAAAGAAAGGCCCAGTAGTTTCATCAACCACAACATCAAGATTGAAGATGAGATGAGCTTGTATCTACATCAATTAGCGTGTATGCCTTATGATTCTCACTGTAACCAGTGAACATGAGTTTTTGGCTTTTGGAATCCAACTTAGTGCGCTTGGCATTTGGAATCCACATGAGCAATAGAGCCAAAATTTTTCAAGTGGCTAACCTTAGGCTTGCATCCAAACCAGGCTTCTTTAGGAGTCATCTTCTTAACCGCATGAGTAGGAGACTGGTTCAAAAGATAAACAACAGTATAAATTGCTTCAGCCCAGTAGTTCTTAGGAACATTTCTATGCTTCAACATAGAACAAGCCATTTCAGTAATGGTGCGATTGTGATGCTCAACGACACCATTTTGTTGAGGGGTGTAAGGTGTGGTAAGTTAGTGCTTAATGCCATGTGTAGCATAGAAATTGGAGAAGTCAGAAGAATAAAACTCCCCCCCATTACCATACCTAAGAGTGATTATAGGAAAGCCTGACTCTTTCTCAACTAAGGCCTTAAACTACTGAAATATCCCAAACACCTTTGATTTGTTTTTAAGAAAGTACACCCACATTCTTCTACTAAAATAATCAACAAATAACAGAAAATACCTGCAGCCAGTAACTGAAGGAGTTTTCATTGGGCCACATAAATCAACGTGAACCAATTGTAATACCTTGGAAACTCGCCATGAGCCACCATCTGAGAATGGAGTTCGATGTTGCTTCCTAGCCTGACAAGCCTCGCATACTCCATGATTTTGAGTTTGAATTGCAAGTAGACCACCAACCAGATCATCTCGAGATAGCTAAGAGAGATATTGCATGTTCAGGTGCCAATAACGTTGATGCTAGAGGTTGCTGATGGAAGTACTCCTAGCTGCCATAGCATACTCTTGAGAATCATTGAAATCAACAAGTCTATTGAGACCATGATCCTCAAGTCCTTGAACAACTGTAGTGCGAGTCTCTCTATCAACAATGCTGCAAGTATGCATGGTGAAAACAATATCTAGTTGAAGAGAGTGAGTCATGATCTAACTAATTGAAAGTTCAACTCCATGCCAAGTACATAGTATACATCGAGAAAAATTAAACTTCTCCCTTCAGAATGAATTTGCACGTTGCCCTTTCCGGCAACAATATACTCGTCGCCTCCTCCAAAGATAACAAAATCTTTGAATGGCGTGTACTCAATGAACCAATCCTGACGATGAGTGAAGTGTCGAGAAACACCCGAATCAATGTACTAGGCAGAGGATTTAACAGGATCTGCTAGACTCTTGGCCATAAAGGCATAGAATGCAGACTCCTTCTGCTCAGTGTGCTCTACAACATGGGCTTTAGGTTTCGACTCTCCTTGCTTGTTTTGTTCAGAAGCCAAGCATTTTCGACAATCTTTCTTCATGTGACCATACTTATGACAATAGTTGCATTGGACATTCTTCTTTTTGGAAGAATCTTGAGATTGCGTTTGACTGGTCTGCTGAGAGGGCTGATTCTTGCACTTATTCTTTTGAAATGTCTTGGCAGGAAACGCCTGCTCTGTGGAGGATGAACTAGCACTGCTACCGAATTGTTGTTTCCAATGATCCTGCTGCAGAAGTATGGTGCAAAGATCTGAAAACTTCAAAATCAACATTAGTTGAGGTAATGTTGAGTGTCTCAATAAAGTGCTCATAAGACTTTGGCAGACTCTTTAGAGTGATGATTACCATGTCTTTTTCCTCCATTCTCTAACCAATAGCTTCTAGCCGATCATGGATGTCCTTGATTTTTGTCAAATGCACCTGTAGAGTTGTCTTCTCATCCATCATGATGGAAAACAACATGTTTTTCAGAAAGAATGCACAACTCTTGTCAGATGTTTCATGAAGATCCCAAATTTCTTTAGCTGATTTGCCAGATGGTACCTGAGGCAGTTGGTCATCGGTGACAGATAGTTTAATAAGCATCACGACTTCCCGATTTTGCTCATCAAACTTTTCTTGATCTTTATCCGTCGTTGTAGGACGTGTGGTGTTGCTGAGAACTATCGGATCAAGGCACCGATATTCAAAGATTGTCATCATACGTTGCTTCCAGTTGTTGTAGTTGCGGCCGTTAAATTTTTGACTGCCCTCCAGCATAATGTGTGACAAGGAGGCCATTTTTCACAGACAAAATCTAACAAAAAAGAGGTATACAACGCCCCAAATTCAAAAATTTGACAGAATAGAGAAAATCTCAAATCCCGAGGTCACACAAATCCGGTATAAGAAAAGACACATTTAGAGAATATGCAGATTCAAGAGCAGATTGCTTCAAAGGTAGACATGCCTTCATGCATAGGAAAGCACAAACATGCGCTCAAAGAAAAAGAAACGCGTACCCAAAGAAGAAACAACACCCACCAAAGCATGTGAAGTCTGAAAGAGGCAACGCCCACCAAAGAGATACCCACAAGTTGGAAAGAAAAAGGCGGATTAACAGATAAAGACCCGTGAATGAAGATATCGATCATAAAAAAATGATGCCCAGAAATGAGTCAACGCGTGATTTAAAAACACCCAGAAATGCCCTCAATAATCACGAATTTTCAAAGTGCAGAGCCCAAAAATAGGGAAGTTACGTTTTTTTGGAAAAAAACGCCTAGAATGAGGGTCATCACAGCACAACGCGAGCAAAAAACATGAGCAGAAAACGTATTTCAGATAGCGGCACCAGAAAACCCTTGTCGTGTGTCAAAACCAAGAGAAAATTGCGCCTAGAAACAAAAACCCTCAAACGCGTAACAAAACTTGATAGGAAGGTCGCAAAACATTCAAGAGCCACGCGGAAATCTTAGAGAGAGATCACGACTTAGCAAAAAGAAGCAAAAAATGGGCCGCAGGTAGGAATGAAGATGCACAAGATGCGTGAATGAAGACATGATTTTCAGAAATGTTCGTCTCACAAAACCACGAAAAAATCTGCCTTCACACGAATATTCCTTCTGAAAAAATCCATGATTTTCAAAAGCTCTTAAAAAAGACAGGAATGGTGCTAGGATGACTTTCCCGCTTTGATACCCATGAAACAAATTATGAAATCTTCGATATATTAAATGAAGAGGCAAACGCTCTTCTTAAAGAGATTACAAAGCAGATGTTTCTAAAACTAGAGTTTCTAAAATAGAAACATTATCAAAGGAAAGAATAGAAAGAATCTAAGAATCTAATCTAAACTAATAGTTTACAGGATTTACAATATTGACCATTAAATAATAAAATAAATATTATTTTAATAGTAACAAAATATTAGAAAACACTCTTATTTTGCTTTGTAGCATCTATTCGATAGTGCTGGGTATGTTTTGTAATGTGCTGGTGACTCTCGGGAGTATCCATGACACGGCTGGAGAGTTTGGAGAGTGTCATCTGCTGGTATGATTAGCTACAGAGGTAATATCAGACCCTGCAATTTCTGTGACAGACTTGTAGACCTGGACTAATCAGTTTGACTCCATCTTTGAGTGCTGAGTGAAGCTGGGCACTCACCAAGCTTAATGCTATAGTAGGATGACAACTGTGTATGGAATGAGGAAATTATGAAAACTGAAAATGCTGCCACGCCTTGCAATCTGTAACAGCAAGGCATTTGTCCACTTTCAAACCTGTTATTTGCTCAGAATTATTAATCAGACCTGTACTCTCATTGCAACAAGTTAGCAAGGTGTTGGAGGTGATTTTGGGTGTGGTACATTAGTTTGGAACCCTTTGTGACAGTGCTGGGTCTATTGGAGGCATTTGTGACAGTGTTGGGTGTGTTTGGAGGCCCTTGTGGCAGTGCTGTGAGCATTCCATGCCAAGGGGCATAATTTGGAAGTGGCTGATAAGACTTTCAGACCTGTGTTTTATCTTTAATCTTCCTTTTGAAGGGGTCTGTGCATTGCTGGAAGTGATTACATTGAAGTTTAATCAGTTGCAGATGATCATTGAAGAAGTTGAAGAGTGTAATCAAAGGATCCCTTGCTGTTCATGCCAGTAACAGTTAAAAATCAGACCTGTTACCACTCAGATCCTTCCCTGTTAGTTCATAGCAGCGAGTTCAACTGGAAACCAGACTTATATTGCTCATTATAGATTCCTGAATTGAGGTATTTCATAAGGCATTTAATATGTATGTTCATTTCATGAATTCAAGCCTTATTTGAATGATTATTCACTGCACTTGTATCAGTTATTGAAAGGGTGATTGAAAAAGTATCACAAACTTCTTAGTGGCAGGAAACTATCTCTTGTATGTTGATTACATTAACCCAAAAAGTTTAAAAAAATTTTGGGGTAGACATTACAAGGAGTGGCCCTACTTGCTGCCCTGGAAGTGTTTATAGGTATATTATTGTTACTACCTTCATCTTGGTTACCATTGTTATTACCATTGTTCTCATGTTCACCCTGGTTATTTTTGTTATTTGCATTTCATGGTTTTCATCATTTGGGTTAATGTTTGAACCAACTGCTGCTGTCCCTTAGCTAAATCACTTAGCATAGCTAGAATACTAGGATCTTGGTGTTCTTGCATGTCATGTCTATCCCCCATGTTTTCTTCTTCCAAATTAGAATTAATAACACCTCTTTATCTTTCCCTCCTATAAGTAATGTATTCCCTATCTTCCGGATTCATTAATGTGCATGCCTATGATTGAAAAATTTAAAACTGATTAGAAATTTCTGCTAAAGAAAACTTGGACCAAAACCCACCGACTGGCAAGATCTTCAGCTCTGATACCATTGAAATATCCCACACCAATTTCTATGCGATTTGTTTTACAATTTACTATGATTCAATGTGCAGACTTTTTTACAAACAATTGGCATTCAATGTTAACTAGATATCATCTTATGACTAGACAACTTCAACTGATTTTCCTCATTACCAAAACTGAAACTTATTCTTTCAGGATTAACACTCAAGAATATGCCAAACCAAAAATTTAATTTATGGATTAACATAAATTGCTACAGCCAGTTGTTATTTGTGGAAAAATAGAAATCACAGAATATATATATTTTATCATCAATTGTTGACCTATGATTAATTGCAGCACTTCAAAAAAAGGACTTCTCCATGAGCTGCGATCCTTTACAAAAATTGTACGGTGGCTTGGTTGTCTGTAAACTTGCATTTCACCTCCCAATTGCCACGTTAGCTATGCCACATTGTGCGGAATTTTTCTCAAACTGTTCCGACCCGTAAAGGAGATATACAGCTCATAAAGGGGCATTCGATAGAGTTTAATATGGGTTGACTTTTCCAAAAATGGTGGCACTTCCTTTATGAACTTTCCTAGAAATGGTGGTGCTGTCCTTTATGGACTTTTCCAAATGCCACGCCAGCTCCTAAGGCATTTGACTCTCCTCTTGCCTTAGTCATGTTTTCCTTAGACAAGCATATATTGCTTCTAATATACTGCGGCTAGTTTAAAATAATATGCCATAATAAAAGTATATATATATATATGTAATGTCCCCATTTTTAGCACTACACTTTTCAGTGATTGATGGTCTATCCCCGATGTGTGTCGGCTAGTCAGAGGCAGAATTAGGGTTTCCGACTGCTTGGTGGGTTCTTTTGAAGATTCAGGGTTTTGCATGTTGGAGTTTGGCTGTTTGGATTCTGGATTCCTTCTGGGTTTTCAGAGAGCTTCGTAGAGGTATGACATGCAACTATGTCGGGCAACCTTTCGGACTTACTATTTTTAGTAAGTTATGATGGCTACATCTTGGAGTTTGGGATTTTGGATTGCGGATTCTTTCTGGGTTTTCAGAAAGCTTCGCAATGGCATCGCATGCACGTTGATCCGAGCAACTTTCTGAATTTACTATTTTTAGTAAATTCTATTTTTGGCAGTCCAGTTGGCATCAATTCAGGCTTTCCTCTTCAGGCAGTTCAGTTGATATTTTGATTTTTGGCCTTGGGTGCATTTTCTGGAGAGATAAGTTGAGTTGATTTAAATAATATTATATTTTAATATTATGTTTTAATGTTGACCCCTTGGCCTAGCTTTATCACTTAAAGTTGTTTTAAAAGGGGGACTCAAGGGTGCATGCCTCATCAGGAGGTTATTTTAATATTTTTCTAAAGGCCAAAATTAAGCTTGGAAAAGGGACGCCAACTTGAGAGAAAAGATGAATTTTTTTAAATTAATAAAAAGTCAAATATTGCTTTGAAGACAAGGGACGCCATCCATGGAGGGAAAAGAGATCAATTCAAATTTGAAATTAGGGCGCCTTCTTGATGTTTCTAGAAGATTCCTCTCAAGCTTATAAAAGGAAGCCTCTGCTCTTTAGTTGGACATCTTATGTCTTCAGTAATGTTATGTTGCTAGAATGGTAACAGGGTTGCTTCGAGGAATGCATGCCTCCTAGCATGGGCTCGACTTCTTGCTTGAAAGATAGCAACTAGTGGAGAGTTAGTTTGTAGTTGAGTGGATTTGTAGTGAGATTTTGCATTGTAGTAGTTATTGTGCATTTGTAGTTCAGTTTCTGCATGTTAATGAAGTTCTGGAGTTGCTGATTCAGTATAGCTGCATGTTGTTTTTACTCATAAGTCAAAAAATAAAAATATATTCATTCTGGGTATTGGCTAAAACCATTTCTATGCCCTAGGCGCCCCATTGTGCAAAGTTTGGTGATTTTTAATGAAGAATCTGATTTTATCTTGTTGGTAGAACATTTTTGGAGGCCGTACCATTCTGTTTTGCCTGGCAAATGTTTAGAAAATAAATTTACAAGTTTTTAGAGTCATTTCTTGATTAGAATCTGGTTGCCATCTTCATAGTGTTCATTTGCATCAGATTTCATGTCATTTGGACAAGTCTAGAGAGAGTTATGAGCATTTTAGTGAGTTACAGTGTTGCTGGTTATGCATTTTCAGTCTATGTTCAGTCATATCAGATTGTTAGAGTTTGCTTTAGGAATTGGGTTTGAGTCCTGGAGTCATATTGAGTATTGGAGAAACATTAAACTTCATCGCAGCATTGATATATCACTAATTCAGTGTTCTTGGCAGGCAACTCTTCTTATTGTAAGGCTGTTACAGTAGTACTGTTCAGCCCTTTCTATTTCTTGCTAAGTTACATTGTATTCCCACGGCTGTGGAAGAGACTGGCCCTAGCTCAGTCTTTATTGTATTGCATTGGATCCTCATCATCATATGATAGCGCCTTGCTCGCCTCGAGCTTGGAGTGCACATGCTTGATGATTGAGTTACTTTCAGCACTGCATTGTCATCAATAGAATCTCCACCATATGATAGCACCATTCCCACCTTGGGTTTGGAGTGCACATGCTTGGTGTTGAGTTTACTTTTCAGCATTGCATCATCTCTTTCAGTACCTCCGCCATATGGTAGCTCCTTGCCCACCTTGGGTTTGGAAGCACATTCTTGGCGTTGAGTTCTTTCAGCATTGTTTACTTCTAGTACTGCATGCACAAGATCCTCTGACCATATGCTCGCCTCTCCTAGGCACATTCTTGGTTAGAGTTACCTTCCGCATCGTTTTGGTTTTGGAGCTAACCTTAACGGGTGACTGTGTGCTTGAGCTGAATTGTTCATTAAAGAATTGGAAAAAAATTGGTCCGGTTTTTACAATATATATTAACTTATCTACCATGTGCCTCAATACCAGTAATCTTTTCGAAATAAGTGCCCTGAAAGGTACAGCTGCAGCTGGAATAATGCATTTACCAGATTTTTCTTTTTAGTTAAATATTTGTTCTTCCTATCTATCATTCACTCTACAGAAATTTGTCTTGGAACAAGACTTCACAAATTTCAATCCCTTCAACTGCTAAAATCCAATGCAAAAAATCTGAATGATCTCTTTAGTGACCAGCTAAGGAAGAATCTTGCACTACTGAAAGTAGCATCCCTTAGGTTTTTGTCCAAGGGTTTTGTCATTGTGTTCTCCAAAACTCTCCAATTTCATCAAAATAATCAAGCTTGTAAAAATGAGCTTCCAAAAGCACTCTTGTATCAATCCTCGAAGTCACTAGAATAACTTTTCAAATTTCATTTAAATCCAGGGAATAAAGTGACTTTATTAAACTTCGTTAAATATTCCACTTAAGTCGCTTTATGAAATTTATGAAATTATTTAAATAATATTACCCCTAAAATGTGCTTGATCCTATAATATTAAATAAATAAATTAAAATATTCTTTGTTCCCTGACTTAGCCTATGGGAATAAAATAGGCTAATTGGTCATTCCAGATGACTTTACAGACTGCTCGAAACAATCATTGCTTAGATTCTTTAGGATTTTATGATGAATGTAAAATTCTCTCAAAACTGGGGCAAAAACACATGAACCTACACATGAAAAGATTTTACAATCTTTTTGAAGAGTCCCAACAGAAAGGTGCAAAGATACTTGAGCATCTGGATTTGCAATTGGTTGAGGCCAAGAAATTCCCTTAATGGCGGATTGTCATGTTCCTTGCTTAGGAATAAAGGAATTAATGAAGACCTGTAGCATAATTTTATTTCTTGTAGTCTAAGGGACAAAATAAGGGAAATATTTTAGTAATAGTATTTTAAGCTGGGCCAAGTCATCTTTGCAAAAGGGTAACTTAAATATTATAAGTAGAGTGGCTGTCTAAATGAGACATTATAAGGCCTGTGTAATACTTTGTTTAAAACCACGTGGAGGCAAAAAAAAAATCAAACTGAGGGCCCAAGAAAGGACACATATAAAAGGAAGGGAAAAGCTCAAAGCAATATCCATTTGTCATCTTGTTGAATTCCATTTTCAAGTTTGAGCATTCAAGGACAAAAACTTTTGGTGTGAGATATCCCAAGGATGAAGCTTGCTAATTATAGCTTTCAAAGGCCAACATAGGGAAGGTAAGAAGGTGAGGGAATATTGACTTGTTGCTCTTTACTATAGAAATGCTGAAGGAATGTTAGAAAATAGAGTGGCTGTCTAAATGAGACATTATAAGACCTATGTAATACTTTGTTTAAAAACACTTGAGGCAAAAAAAAAATGAGACTGAGGGCCCAAAAAGGACACATATAAAAGGAAGGGAAAAGCTCAAAGCAATATCCATTTGTCATCTTGTTGAATTCCATTTTCAGGTTTGAGCATTCAAGGACAAAAACTTTTGGTGTGAGATATCCCAAGGATGAAGCTTGCTAATTTATAGCTTTCAAAGGCCAACAATAGGGTCGGTAAGAAGGTGAGGGAATATTGACTTGTTGCTCTTTACTATAGAAATGCTGAAGGAATGTTAAGAAAATAGAGTGGCTGTCTAAATGAGACATTATAAGGCCTGTGTAATACTTTGTTTAAAAACACGTGGAGGCAAAAAAAAAATCAAACTGAGGGCCCAAGAAAGGACACATATAAAAGGAAGGGAAAAGCTCAAAGCAATATCCATTTGTCATCTTGTTGAATTCCATTTTCAAGTTTGAGCATTCAAGGACAAAAACTTTTGGTGTGAGATATCCCAAGGATGAAGCTTGCTAATTTATAGCTTTCAAAGGCCAACATAGGGTCAGTAAGATGGTGAGGGAATATTGATTTGTTGCTCTTTACCATAGAAATGCTGAAGAAATGTTAGAAAATAATGGTTAAGTAAAAGCAAGGTTGAAGGTAGAAAACACAGAATTGAGAGCAGATATTGCTTATCTTGTAAATCTAGTATCAAAGCTAGGGACAAGTTGTCCACCAAGATTGCATGAAGGACACCAAAAGTAACAACTTAATGACATAGTGTCATAGGGAAAGACAATTTAGTAGTGGATTTGAAATCTTTGTGAGGATAGTTTGAAGGCAACTGATGATTTAATCATTTTGCTAAGGGAGATTTGAGATAGCATTCAACAATCCATTGAGTTGGAGTGTTCCATGACTACCAATATTTCATGTAGTTGCATTTTGACTAGCTAGGAGCCAATAGAGTTTTGGGAAGTGGAGGAGTTGGTGAGATTAGAGGTGAGAGCTAATTTTGAAAATGATCATATTTGCAAATGGATAGTTGATTGTTGATTGCTCTTTGAGATGTAGAAACCTTGTCTAAAAGTTGTCAAGGAAAACATAGAGAAGTTGCAAATTGTAGAGTAGGATATTTTATCTTTCTACACTCCTCTTTCATTCACATTTATAGAAGATGGCATGGATGTAGTGAAAAGTAATTTTTAGTAGTTGTTTATGACATGGTTGGGAGGTTCAACCTTCAACATCAGCAGTATGGAAGAATTAATAAGAATTCTAGTAAGAATTGCAATATACAAGCTCTAATTGCCCGAATACCGGATATTATTTATGAAGAGAAAAAGCTTTGTTCAACAATAGTTGGATAAAGAAGAGTTAGCACAAAAACCACCAATTGCCAAAATTGGAGATTTTATGGATGGAGTTCAGCTTCCTAGGGAAAAAGATAGTACACCCTCTTTTGAATCACCACATCATTCAGATATATTGAGTTAAGATGTAGATTTAGATATTTATGATTCTAAATAGTCTTTTATAGCTATTTTCCATTTTTGGCTAATTGAATTTAATTAATTATTCTAGAATTAGTTTGTTTTAAAGAAGTTTTGTTTGCTCCTTTTTGCAGATAGGGATTAGATTGCTTTAAAGTGGTGCTTTTATGGAATATTTTATATCATTTTATCCTTAAAAGTTATCTCTTGAGAGCTTAATAAGTGCATTAAGCACATACTTTGTAATGAGAGTTGATGCTAGACTTTTTCTGCAGAAGTTTTTATTCAAACTTTGAAGTTGATTCATTATGCTGTGTATATGAGAATTTGATAGGTTAGTAATAAGAAGATTCGTGTTTAACTTTGTGTAGCTTTTGTCTTTATTCGTCGAAGTAACTTTTCATGCTTCTAAGTGGTTTACTTCTTTTCATTCTTGCACTCTGTTTTTTGTCCTTAGTATTAATTTCTCTTTTTAATCAATATTATTGATACAAATCTGCTGGTCTTTACTTTAATTAGTGAATAGTGTTATTGTTTAACTAAATAAATATAAAATCACCGCGGGGAGATAAAAAGCTTTCAAGTCTTGTGCTCTAACGTTCGAGATTAAAAAGATAGGCCAAGTTTACTTTCAAGTATTTTATTTTCATGTGAAACCCTAGATGATAGAATTGTACAATGTGTAAAGTAGCAAGCTTGTTTGTTATTTTGGATTTTAGGAGTAGAATAGAATTCAGGGAGCTTCCTGTGCACATTTTAAGAGAGTATTTCCTCACATATTATTCCAACTTGAGTAATCTTAGAAAGGATGATTTAAAATGTTAACAAATTGCAGTTTGATTCAAATGTGCATATCAAAATCAAAGATGTAGGTGATATTGTGATTGTTGTCAGACTCAAATTTGCATAGCAATATCAGAGATATAGGTGATATTGTGATTGCTATTGTATAACTATATATTGATGATTTGATCATAACAGGATATTATCCTAAATTGATTAGTTTGAACATGTTTAACATGGCAGAGCTAGGCTTGTTTCATTCATATTTGAGCATTGAAGAAGGAATGTTTTTCATGTTACAATCCAAGTATGCTTATGATATTCTCACCAATTTTGAGTGTGACAAATCTAAACTACATGATACATGTCTTGACGGTGGTGCTAACCTATCAATAGACTATAGGTCAGAACTACGTATTAACTTTGTTTAGACAATTGAAATGCAATTACCATTGACAACAAGAAGGCCTGGCATCAGTTGTTGAGTTTGCATTGTTTTCAGATTCATGGCATCCCCAAATTACAGATGTTAGAAATCTCACATTCATAATTTCATGTTGATTGATTATTCATTTGTAGTTTTGGTGGAATGCCTTGATGATTGAATGTACACCTGGGCTATACTTTCAATATTGCGTCAGTAGCTATATCATGGAGTAGCAAGAAACAATGAACAATTTTACTATCTTCTATAGTAGCACAATGTGAAGGACTTCAGGTGGGTAGTGAGGTAGATTGGTTAAGGAAATTACTGGAAATTTTTTGTTTGCATCAGGATCAAGTAGCATGCCTACTATGTTGTAATTGAAGTGCAATTCAGCTTGCCAGATATTTGGTTTATCACTATAGCACAAGGCATATTGAAGGACACTATCACTGCTTCTGAGAATTTCATTCAGAATTAGGAGTCAGAGCTAGTCTTTGGAAGTTCTTTTGGCTCCTTGGATTGAAGGTGTCATTGTTTTCTAAAAAGAGATGTACATGATTTAGGTGAAAAGGCAGAAGTTAGAACTCGCTGTCTATTGAGAATATTACAATAGGTAAGAAGTTAGTAGTACAAAGTGTCTTTTGAGTTTCAAGGAAATAATATTGCCTTCAACTATATCAAAGTGGTGAGTAATGTCACTGGTTTCCTACACATTTGTTTCAGTCATCAAGGACAGTTCCTGTCTGAAATTCTTAAAGTGATTTATTTTATGTAGAATGAGCCCTAGGCAATCTCTCATATGTTCAATGAGAGGATGTAATATGGTTCTTTCTGAGTTTTAAGATTGCATTGAGCTTCGTCTAATGTTCTCATCTTTTCAAGTTATGTCCAATGTTGTAATCCATGGTAAGCCATCTATATTTGGGATGGAAGCTTCATTTTCATTATTTTAGTTATAATTATATTATATGCTTGGATATTATATTTTGGAAATGGAATCTTATGATACATTCTTCCTAAAATGTTATGTAGATGTAGTTTATTTTCTAGGATTCATGTTTGGATATTTTGTTGTACATTAATTAGATTATGTTAGAACCAAGTTCTTTATGTATCATTTCGTTTCTTGAGAATTGTACCATTTGGGTCAATAGAGAGCTTATAAATTCTCAAATATTTGTCTCGAGTGATTTTTGTATAATATACAAAATGATGAAACCATGCCCTATTGTTTGTGGAAATAAAGCTTGTTATTTTTAGAATGAGCCCTAAGCAATATCTCACATGTTCAATGAGAGGATGTAATATGGTTCTTTCTGAGTTTTAAGATTGCATTGAGCTTGGTCTATTGTTCTCATCTTTTCAAGTTATATACAATGTTGTATTCTCTAAAGTTTGATTTTTCTTGCTGGCAAATTAATTTATGATCAATCAGGAATTAGTGATGATACACATTCTTTGTTGATGCATCCCTTTAAATTATTCTTCGTATATGCATGTTTTTTCCTTGCAGATTTTAGTTGTTTCTGGTGAGACTGGTTGTGGGAAAACAACCCAGCTTCCACAGTATGTGTTAGAATCTGAGATAGAATTTGGTCGTGGGGCTTTCTGTAACATTATCTGCACACAGCCTAGGCGTATATCTGCAATAGCAGTTGCTGAAAGGGTTGCTACGGAAAGAGGAGAGCAGTTGGGTGAAACAGTGAGTTTTTGTTGCCACATTTTACTTTAAATTTTAGTATTTAATCTTTGTTTTTAAGAATTTAAAAGCATGTCTCCACTGACGGGCTTCATTTGCATATATAGTCTTATTTTGGCCAATTTTAGCTATTTTACATTATGTATTTTCATTAATTAACCTGTATACCAGGTTGGTTTTAAAGTCCGCTTAGAAGGCATGAGAGGGAAAAGCACACGCTTGCTTTTCTGTACAACAGGTGTCTTGCTGAGAAGATTATTGGTGGACCGAAGTTTGAAAGGTGTAACCCATGTATTTGTTGATGAGATTCATGAACGAGGAATGAATGAAGGTAAATGACATACTTTATTTGTGGCACAAGTGTGGCTCCACTTTCATCCCACTTTCTTGAATTTACTTTGAATATAAATGCTGATGAAAACCTTAAATGCAGATTTTTTACTGATTGTTTTGAAAGATCTTTTGCCACGGCGACCTGATCTCAGGCTTATTTTAATGAGTGCAACTCTAAATGCTGAGTTGTTTTCATCTTTTTTTGGTGGAGCACCAATGATTCATATTCCAGTAAGCTCTGACTGCCTTGTCCTTTTAATTCTTGTGGATGAGAAATTAAAGCAATTTTTTAAAGTATAAAAATTATAGTTCAAAAACTTGGACTGGCAAAAAACTTGGCAGCACAAAATTTGGACTTGGCGAAAAACTTGGCAGCACAAAATTTGGACTTAGACTCGGGACATGGTAAAAACTTTGCAAGTAAAAAGGTTATGTAAATGCACAAAATAAACGTCAATAATGAATGAGATGCATAATAAATGAATTTAGAGAACACATAAGCCAATTTTGATCATAGTTACAAGACTCTGACTTGGCTGCGACTTGCAGGTTGATTTTTGACTCAGCACTCAGACTTGGCAAAGACTCAACAAAGATTCAGCAAATCGAAATACCCTGAAATATATAGATTTTTGAAGGATTTGAAGCTTTTACTATGCACCCTTCAATAAATCAATTTCAAAGATATGATAAACTTATCAATTAGAAACTACTTTGCTCGCATACACAAGTGTACTTTGATTGTGTGAGCACAAAAGCAGATTTGAGTTGAAGGAAACAACATTTTTTAAATATATAAATATTCTCAAGTGTTTTAGGTGTACAAAACTTTGCCACATCCCTACAAAAGGACCATTGCCCGTGGATATTGCACAGTCAAAGAACAGGAACAAAATACGAAATAAAGAAATGAAAAGAAATGAACAGGAAAAGGGGATGGGGAGATCGAACTTTGGTGTAAGTATGGGTGATTCTTATCCTCCATTAAGAAGGAATGGGCACAGCTAACTGAGGTGGCAACCGTGCCATTAATATGGTATGGCAACCCTTTTCCTGGCACGGAAATAGTAGATAGTGGAGAAAAACGGCACACAGAGGGAAGATTGACTCATGACCTCCATAAAGGTGCAATCTCAAGCAGTCTTAAGTATAGTTTTTCATCCTTAGGGCGTGAGCAACAAAGGTCGATAGGGAAGAAGAGTGCAGGAGGGCGAATGAGGATGGGGCATGGCTGTTTGGAGGCACGATTTAGGGTTTGGTGTGACAGTTGGGTGACGTTTTGCAGGTAGAAACCCTCCCTATTATGTTAGGCGCTGAAATTTTGGTTGCTCTTGAAATTTGTTGTTAAAATTTGCATATATAGTTGTCGATGTTCTTATTCAGGAATTCTTAAGGTTGAGAAGTTCTGTTTTCATCTAAGGCTAAGAGCCACAGGCAATGTTGAGCTATGAGGTAGGCTGTAGAAACAACACAAACAATTGACTCCAATCCATAAACACTAGAACAGAAGCACAAGATGTTCAATCTGAGAAGAATCAGAATAACAACCATCATATGTATTACAAGCTTACATAGTAAGGATTACTTGGTAGATCTGAATTTGCTGCTAGAGAGAAGGTAGTTGACAGTTGCGTGATTTAGTTAAAGAACATTATAAATGGATCGCAGAGCTGAGCATTATGTAAAGTAGAGATTTTGTTCTCCCTATATTGTATCGATGTCTAGTCTTGTGTTTGTTCTTCTTTCTTTATGGAATCAACACCCAAGTCAATGGGTCTTTGGGTTGAGTTAAAGATCAAAGTAAAAGTCCAAGAGATAATCTGAGGAGACACAAAGTCTGGGATTTAGGCATCTGTGGAGGACAAAGCAAGAGACATGAGATGAGAGGGCTGTTGTGATCACAAACAGCAAATGTCCCTGGTTTTGTGAAGAGAGATAAAGGTCTTGATCAGAATTTCTAAATCTGCAGAACAATGAGAGTGTTGAGAGTCAGTATTTGAATCATAAAACCGATGGTGATAATCCCCTTTTCCATTTCATCACTATACATGTGCTTTAAAGGCAGTTTCGTATGAAGTGTATGGAGCAAATATTTTAAATAAAGGACTAGTCATAGAAATGCAACAAGTCTGTTGTGTAAACCAGGATCATATATAATAGAGATAGAAATGAAAACCTTGGATAGTGACTGTTAAATGGATAGCAACCAAAGACAGTTTTGCACATTATTTTCTAGTCTTTGTTTTTGATGCCAAAGACACTTAAGCGTTCTCTGCGTAGATTTCTGAGTAGATCTGTGTATGTTGACGAGATTGTGAGGTTCTGCAAATGTGTTTATGGGGATGATCTTTAGAGAATAAATAGTATCTCTATGAATTATTAGATCACGACCTTTTTTGATTAAGGGACTTCTTTAAGCATTGATGTTACATATTTATTGTGTTATGATTTGTGAATATACCATAGCTTAGTGCATAGCTTTGAATTTATCTTTATAAGGGGTAGTGGAACGTTATACCAATATGCACTAATTGTAAAAGAGATTACTTGATATTATTGTTGACCCTAGACTATGGCAGGTTGAAAGAAAGTTAAGGGATTTATTTACTGATTTTCATTATCTTTGTGTAAATGACCCCATTAGTTGGTTTATTCTATTGGGCCTAGGTACAAGATGGTAATTGTAGAATCTCTAGTTACATCTATTGGGAGTTTATATATGTATATTTCTTAGAATGCTATATTCTTTTAACATCTTATATGCATTATCTTATTTGTCCAATAATTACTTAATATGCCGAGAGCTTTGGCTTACAACTACCTAATAATGTAGGTGATAATGAATTTATTATGGGAACTAAATCTATATTGTATCATATTTTAGTGTTGCGAGTTGATACTTTTAAGTAATCCTCTTCGGATTTGGGGAATGCAACTACATGATGACAATAGATCTCTTAAGTATAAGACTCCTAACATTTGAACTATCAAATGAACTAAGTGTTGGCGTTTAAATTAAGCACCTCTGGAATGCAGTTTGAAAAGGACAGCTATGCCTGAATAAACTGCTCTTCAAATTAGGAGGGGAAGCTCCCTCTTGTTGATGGTGTTTGAAAGAAAGTAAACTAAAACTAAGTTGCCTATCTTTTTGATCAGCTTAGAGCACAAGGTTTTTTAAACACAAACGCCGCAGCTGAGATTTTCTGATATAAGAAGTTCAACTACGACTAACTTAAACTAAAGACATTCCTAACCTCTCAAGTAATAGCAGAGCAAGAGAAGTTAGAAATTAACAAGGTAGATTTTCTGACAAAAATACTTCAATAATCTCTCTTTCAACAAACACCTACACACTTCACTGCAAGCTGAAATAAAGATCATAAAAGTAGAACATAGATAACGGAAATCTGAGATTTTGGACCAAGGCAAAAGAGGCTCATGATTTTATTACTCAAATCTCTGAAACAAAGCTTACTTCTAACATGCCTTGAACAAGAAATTGCAGCTAAGGAGGCTTGCAAACTTATTCTTAACACAATAGAAAACAACAATCTCACTAACTCCTTGTTGGCTAAAGAGGCTCAACAATTTGCTTATCACAACACAAATGAACAATACTTGAGCAACAAATAGAAGGCACAATAGGCTCAGCGTTTTGTTCTCACTAGCACGGTTAAAGAAAATAAATGAGCAAAGGCTCTTATTTATAGACAAGCAGAGGAGTAGGGAACCCTAAAATCTCCTTGCTTTCACAATCTAGGGCTTGCTCAGCAAGCAAGCTTTATTACTAAATCTAGAAAGAAGATAACATCTAAAACCCTAGAAAGCAGAAAAAGCGGAAACGCCAACTATTACATCTTATCTTCTTTCTCTTCTCAAAGAATGGATAAGAATTATTCCAAGAATAGAAAGAAAGCGGGAAAAAAGCTTCTAGAAGAAAGCTGCTTTAAAGCTCGATCACATCCGCTAGGGGAAGTGTGTCGATTCGGTGCATCATGCTATCAAGCCAGCTTACCGGCTTTTCAAGAATATCCGGCATCACATGGCAATGGATCTCGAAATCTTGACCTCATTGGCAGCTTTATGAACTTTGTGACATCAGCACTGAAATATAGCCAATCCTTCCGCCAAAATTTGAATTTTGAAGAGATCTTGCGAGCGTGCAATTCGACTATCTGATACGCCCACTTTGTGTACATCAAGAATGCCTGCGTTCGCACTTGTAGTGGTGCAGCGACTTTGTAATTCAAGCGGGGATAGTAGTTATATATGTGTTGTATGCTCAACGATCCCTCGGTGTTCAACCCTTTGAATTGACCTTGATTGGCCACCAGGTAGACTAGGTATGACACCATGTGGAATACATGAAACTGGAAGTATTCTGTTATTTGTTGATGTAGGCAGTCACTAATCAAAGTAGGTCAATCATAGAATTCGGTCTTCTTCATGATGTGAGGTATGGCATAAAACATCCAAGGTTGGAACTTGGTGGCATCTTAGAGCGGTGACTCTGTTGGTGGTATTGATGATGGCAGCCTGCGTCCTTGAACTCTCTCGCTGAGCATTTCTTGGGCAATGTTTATGTTTTCTCTCATCCATCTGTACGAAATCTTCTTGCTATATTTATCTTTATGCATATTCCACATCCTTTCGCATTCATCCCTTGAAAGAGTTACGCTTTCAGGCCATGGGGGAATGGAAAAACACCTTTCGACCATATCAGGCTTTAGACTGCAAATCAATCTACCGTCTGTTGACTGGATCTCCCTAGTAGCCGGGTTGTAATGCTTAATGCAAGCGATTACGAACTCAAGGCTCTGAACTGATATAGGAATTGACGCTGCTGCGAGGAGTCCAGAATGTCCCAAGTTCTTGATTGAAGTGTTGCCTGCTCTCTCCAAGGCATGTAGATCGAACACCGGCTTGACATGATGCAAGTCTGTCTCAGCTGTTTTGATATAATTGTGAAAGAGAACTGATTCGGACTTGAAAACATTAGGAGTGTACTCCATTTCAGAAAACTCGAAGAATGATTGTAAACTCGCCTTGGTTCAGACAAGTCTTGAACAATTTCTATTTTTAGAATGCTGATTTTTGTGCTCCGACGGACGAATTTTTGAGAAATTTTTTTGAGATATGGGTTTTGTTGAATATTGATGCAAGACAACCTAGGTCGTCGTTTTTGAAAGCTTTGAATTTTGCACGAAGCAGCAAACCCTAATTTCTTCAATTTTCACGAAAAAAAGTTGGCCCTAGGTTTTGTTTAGAATATGATTAGAAATGGACCCAGTTGATTAGATTTGCAAAATACTGATGGCTGATCGAAAAAGTAGCCAACCCTAGGATTTGAAATTTTCTTGAAAAAAGGTTGTGATATGGGTTTTCTTCAGAAGATTGATTGGAAAGGACCCAGATGGTTGAAATTTGAATGCACTGAGGTTTTCACTGACATGCAAAATAAAAGCACTTGCTGCAACTTTGAT